>VDFB02109042.1:58220695-58357880 GCA_007258455.2 Sequoia sempervirens
GTGTATTAAGGATATCCAACAGTCCATTTGAATGCATGGATATATGGAAATATTTATGAAAATTGACTATACATTTTAGCCTCCAAGAAACTGTGATATGTGCTCTTAGTTATCTGCAATAAACAGGATATAGTATAAAACGTTTTCAAAAGAAGCCCTGAATACAACTCTATGTTCTCATAGTTATTTTCAAAGCCCTCAGTGTTTAATTGCATAACCTTGATATTTTTTCCAATTTTTCCTTTGGTATGGTGTGAATTTTGTTCTAATGGATGAAGATAGATTTGAGCTATAGATAGATAAAGATATGTAAGGGTGGTAAAGAAGTATGAGTGATGTAAGTGCAACAAAGAGAAGGAATTGAGAGAATGATGTAATGCAAGTAAGGTATATGAATGTCTTATGGAAAGTATTAGATATGGGAAGGAACGATATGTGAAATTGGATGTGAGAATGAATGGAATGTAAATTATATGAATTTATCATCTTCGAGTTATACGCTTAAAATTAAATGCAAGATATAAAAATTTGAATGGGTGAGCTGGATTGAGGAAAAAAAGGAATGCAAGACATTGGTGTGATGCAAGAGAAGCATATAAATGTATTTTGAAATGTATTTGATTTGAGAAAAAATGATGTGCACAGGTGGAAATGGAAATGAGTGGATTCGATAGGGTATGAAGTCAACTTTTGTTCCAAGAAAGGGTGGAAGAATGTGTATTTTGTTATTGGTTATGCTTTTTAAAATCATCATCGGGCTGAGTGTCTCATTTCTCATTCTCCTTTGGACTAAACAAAGTTCCAAGATCCTTGAGCCTCCTCAAAATGTGACAAGAGATGAATAGATATAAAAATATAATGATATTTAAGGATGCAAGAGTGAAAAGAGAAACACCAATGAACATTAGTACCTTTACATGGGTGCATGTCTACATTTGCAGTTACAAATTTCCTTTATGACCTTATCGACAAAGCAAAAATGTATTATTATTTTGTTTGAAGTATTGAATGCAAATAATCTTAAACATTTGTAACAATGCTTGAGGTATGCATGTATACATGTATCCATGTGCACACAATGCAAAGAGTGAAAAGCATACAGGACATGTGAACAAGCAATTTGAATGGAAAATAGTAAAATCAAGTAGGAATACAAATTTGTAAAAGCATAGTGATGCTCAAGTAGCATTTGCACTAGGAAGTGAAAGGAAAATAGGGAAAACAAATTATATACCAGCAAAGCATATATCGAAGGAATGCATAAATATATGGATCCATGTAAACATTTGTGCATGGATGGATGTATAGATGTGTCTATGTAATTTGGTACACAAAGAACAATCTATAAATGCATGTGTGCATAAAGCGAGAAATTTCGGGGACAATTTGCATTTGGAACATATAGAATATTATTTTTTGAACAACTGGATAAAGGATACCTAATGATGCATATGAATGCATGGAAACATCTAAATATTTGTTAAATCTGATTACACATTATAGGCTTGAAGAAACTATTATACGCGCTTTTAGGGATTTGTAATAAACAAGGTTTAGAAAAGACATTATGAAAATAACTCTTGAATACAACTATATGATATGAGTGTCATTTTTGAAGCCCTCGGTGTTTATTTGCATAACCTTGATATTTTCGTCATCTTTTTCTTTGTTTGGTATGGTGTGAATTTTGTTGTGATGGATGAAGGTATATTTGAGGTGTAGATAGATAAAGATATGTGAATGTTAAAAAGAAGAATGAGTTATGGAAGTGGAACAAAGAGAGTGAATTGAGAAAAGGGTGAGATGCAAATAAGGTGTATGAATAAGTTATGAAAAGTATTTGACATGGGAGGCAAGGATATAGGATGGTGGATATGAGAATGAATGCGAATGTAAATGGTATGAATTTATCGTTTGCAAGTTATATGCTTACAATTAAATGGAAGAAATGAAAATTTCAATGAGGGAGTTGGATTTAGTGAAAAAAGAACACAACACATTGGTATGAGGCAACACAAGCAAATAATTGGATTTTGAAATGTATTTGATTTGAGAAGAAAGGACGTGGAAGGGTGGAAATGGAAATAAATGGAATCAATAAGGTATGAAGTTATTATTTCTTACAACAAGGGGTGGAAGAATGTCTAGTTTGGTATTGGTTATGCTTTTAAAAATCATCATAGGGCTGAGTCCGTCAATATAAACACAGGAAAAAGACCCATGTTACATTTCTCACTCTCCTTCATATTGAACAAGATAGTGAGATCCTTGAACTTTCTCGAAATGCAACAATAGAAGAGTGGATATAAAAATATAATGATATTTATGGATAGAAGAGTCAAAACAGAAGACAAAGTGGAAGTTCTTATGCATATACTATGGAAATAATAAATATGGAAGAACATAAAAATAGAGAACATGTAAATGCTGATGGAGTGGAGAACATTAAATACATGGAGAAATAAATACGTAGAGCTAATCACAGATATATGCATGGATGCATCAACAGACACATGTATACACAAAAAATAGAACTACATGGAGAGATGGACATATGAACACATGTATACATGGATGTATGCATATTTGGATATACATACAAATGTGTATGTTACATGGAAGGATGTATTCATATACATATGCAAATATGGATGAAGTCATATATGCATATATGCATGTATGGACAATATGCATAAATGTATGTCAACATAAAACTTTTAATTTTGTTATATTGGAAAACTAGCACTATTCTAATAAATCAATATTGGAAAATTAGCATTTAGCTATTTCTATTTATCTGGATAGCTTTATAAATTAGTGTTGTTATTGAAAATCAGTGAAATGCGATCACATAGATTGATTAAATAAATTTAAGCAAAGGCATAGTTTATAAAACTGGCGAGTAGAAATACGTAGTCCTTGAATGCAAATTAAATGCATTGAAATATCAGAAAAATGCGAACACATGGAGAGGTCAAAATAATTGAAGCAAATGCATTAAATGGCATGTCACTGGTGGGGAAGGTGTTGGAATTGCTTGACGGCCATGGGTGGCTAGGATACTTTGGCCATTAGGGGCCATTTGGCCAAAGACAAAGACAAAGACAAATACATGGATGCATGAGTCCACACATGCATATATACATGTATCCATGCAAAATATCGATAGATACATATATAGGTGGATGTGTGTATGCAATTCATAGGTGCATATGTGCATAAATCTATGTATACATGCACCCATAGATACATATATGCATAAATCAATGTATACATGCACCCATAGATACAGTCATACATATATAGACAGATGCATGTAGAGATGGCAAGATATGCATAAATCGTTATATGCATGGCTGCATCTATGGATACATAGATACATAATGAAATAGAGAAAAAGGCACATTTATATATGCATTTACTTTGGGAGTTTGATTTTGAATCCATATGCATATTTTGATTAAAACTAGTGGCTGAAGGTACATAGTTCATTCAGACAAAATTAATGCATTGAATGGCATCTGACCAAAGGGGAGACTATTTGGATTGCTAAGCAGGATTTGAATATATAACAATCAAAAGAGATAAGTAAGTATAAGTATCCTTGGGGACATTCCACATTTTGACCTTTCAATCAAAGTCAATTAACAAAGTAGCAGTGAGACCTACATAAACTTCAAGGACTACGCTGATAGAAAACCATATTTTGAACAATGGCTAGACAATCTGTTGAAATTGCTCTAGAAACTTTGAAGCAAAAGCATTTTTGCTTTTGTTTACTTTCATTGTACATCTTAAAAGTTTTGCATTGTTAAAATGTATTTGTATACTTTGATTATAAAATCATAGTTTAGATCATTTTCAGTGTTATCCATTCGAATCTTTTCTTGAAATACGAAGGATTCATCTGAGTCTTGCAGGAAATGCACAACTGTCCTATAAAGAGAGCTTTGGAACCAATGAGCTGTCATATTTACATGAGTGCATGAGTCCATAGATGCATATATACATGTATCCATGCAAGTTATTGATAGATGCATATATACATGGATGTCTGTATGCAATTCATAGGTGCATATACACATAAATGAAGGTATACATGTACCCATAGATACAGCCATACATATATAGACAGATGCATAAAGAGATAACAAGATATATGCACAAATTGATATATGCATGATTGCACCTATGGATACATAGATACATTATGTAATGAAGAAAAAGACACATTTATATATGCATTTATTTTGAGAGTTTGATTCCGAATCCATATGCATACTTCAATTAAAACTAGTGGCTGAAAGTACACAGTTCATTGATACAAAATTAATGCGTTGAATTGCATCTGACTAAAGGGGAGGCTGTTTGGATTGCTAATTAGTCTTTGAATATATAACAATTAAAAGAGATAAATAAGTATAATTATCCTTGGGAACATTGCACATTTTGACTTTTCAATGAGAATGAATTAACAAAGTAGCAGACGGACCTAAAGAAGGTTCAAGGACTATGCTAATAGAAAACTATATTTTGGACAATGGCTAGACAATCTCTTGAAATTGCTTTAAAAACTTTGAAGCAAATGCATTTTTCGTTCTATTTATTGTCATTGTACATGTTAAATGGAAGTTGGGTTTTAGATTGCTGCAATGCATTTGGATACTTTGATTATAAAATCATAGTTTAGATCATTTTTAGTGTTATCCAATTGAATCTTTTCTTGAAAGACCAAGGATTCATCTGAGTCTTGGAGGCAGTGCACAACTGTGCTATAAAGAGAGCTTTGGAAGGAATTAGCAAGTAAAAGAAAACTGAGGAAAGAAAGTATATTTGCTCACATTGCTAATCTCACTGTGTGCTTTAAACCTGCAAAGTAAAAGAAAACTGAGGAAGGAAAGTATTTATTGCCTCAAGTAACTGGTTTCTAGTTCTGGATACTATAATTATTGTCCTCATAGGCACACATGCAAAGTATGGAACCATATAGAAAGCAAGTGAACTCTTTAATAATCCCATGAAACATAGTCTTTGTATGCATCCATGTATACAGGTTTGCATGTGTATATGTGTACATGTAAAGGATTCATCTGAGTCTTGGAGGCAATGCACAACTGTGCTATAAAGAGAGCTTTGGAAGGAATGAGCAAGTAAAAGAAAACTGAGGAAAGAAAGTATATTTGCTCACATTGCTAATCTCATTGTGTGCTTTAAACCTGCAAAGTAAAAGAAAACTGAGGAAAGAAAGTATATTTGCTCACATTGCTAATCTCACTGTGTGCTTTAAACTTGCAAAGTAAAAGAAAACTAAGGAAATAAAGTATTTATTGCCTCAAGTAACTGGTTTCTGGTTCTGGATACTGTAATTATTGTCCTCATAGGCACACATGCAAAGTATGGAACCATATAGAAAGCAAGTGAACTCTTTAATAATCCCATGAAACATAGTCTTTGTATGCATCCATGTATACAGGTTTGCATGTGTATATGTGTACATGTAATTATGTATATATGTTAGACAGTATGTATTTGTGCATAGGTGCATAAGGATGGTATGAATCTCTAGAATTTAGATTGCATAGGCAACATGTAGTTCATAGTCATCTAGTTAGAGTAATATGATGACTCTGTGCATATTGGTATTTAATTCTATTTAGCTATTTTCTTGATTATGTTTCAAAGTAAATGCATTAAACAGAATGTGGATTTATCATGTAATATAGATTTACGTGACTAGACATGCATTGTGACTACTTTGAGCATTTCATTTTTGTTATTCTGCAGATCTGTGCAGTCACATGAGATGATGTTGCTATAGAGTGAAGACCTGGAACCAAGCTACTTGATACATGTATCCTTATATACATGGATGTGGACATCTACCATGGTATCCATAGATGCGTAGATACATGTATCTATGGATAGATGTATTCATAGATACATTGACACATATATGGATAGATGCCTGTATACATTTGCACATAGGAAGACATACATATAAATGTGGATGCATCTATAGGTAGAAGAATACATAGAAACATAGTTGCATAGATAGATAGATAGATGCATAGTTGGATACATAAATGCTTAAATATACATGTATAGAAAGTATACTTATGCATTCGCCCGGAATGCATTTAACCGGTAGCATGAACCAATCACATTTCGCCATTTAACATATTGCTTTTTTTTGGTATAGTTTGAATTTGGAGAGCTATTTTATATATTGGAAAATTAGCATTTATCTATTTTTCTATTCGTCCGAGTAGCTTTATAAATCATTTTTGTTTTAAAAATTTGGGAAAATGCGAATGCATAAATTGATTAAATAAATTTAAGCAAAGGCATAGTTTAAAAGGTGGCAGCTAGAGGTACATAATCCATGAATGCAGATTAAATACATTAAAATATTAGGAAACAACAAGCGCATAAATTGATTAATTAAAATTAAGCAAAGGAATAGTTTATCAAACTGGCGGGTAGACGTACGTGATGCATGAATAAGAATTAAATGCATTGAATGGCATCTGGCTCAAGGTGAAGGCGGTGGAGTTGCTTGGAGGCCACGCGTGGCCAGGGTACTTTGGTCATTTAATATAGAGTTGAGTTACTTAGTATGCATTTCTGTTACTTTGTGTGTGTTGCATAGATACTTATATCCATGGCTACATGTGCACACAGATACATGTATTGCAGTACACATGGATGCATGTAGAAGTGTATCTGCGAGCAAGATGCATGGTTGCATGTGAGGCTTGTAAAGTTTGTATTTTTTTTTACTACTGCAAAGCGGTCTCATAAAGAGAGGTTTGGAATGAAAATTATGTCAACATGTGTGGTAATGAGACTTTTTTCCTTGAACCTTGTTATATATTGAAAGAGTAACTAGCAATGCAAACAATGCTCCCTTTAGCCAGATGACATTCAAAGCATTGAGCTTGCATCAGTGGATTATGTACCTTCATCCACTAGTTTGAATCAAAGTATGCATATGAATTTAGAATCAAAAGCTCTTTCCCGCAAACGTATTTTTAATTTGCCTATGCATTTTCCCGGAATGCTTTTAACCGGCAGCATTGGCCAATCACATTTTGCCATTGAACATATTACTTCTTTTTTTTTGGTACAGTTTGCATTTGGAGAGCTATTTTATATATTGGAAAATTAGCATCTATCTGTTTTTCTATTCGTCCGAGTAGCTTTATAAATCATTTTCGTTTTAAAAATTCGGGAAAATGTGAAGGCATAAATTGATTAAATAAATTTAAGCAAAGGCATAGTTTAAAAGTTGGCGGCTAGAGGTACATAATCCATGAATGCAGATTAAATGCATTAAAATATCAGGAAAATGTAAGCGCAATGCATGAATGCAAATTAAATGCATTAAATGACATCTGGCTAGAGGTGAACAGGCTGGAGTGGCTTGGTGAACATGCATGGACAGGGTACTTTGGTCATTTAATATAGACTTAAGCCACTTGCTATGCATCTTTATTACTTTGTGTGCGTTGTTTTTGTGTTTTGTAAGCCTGTGTTGTGAAAACCTAGAATTTTCAATTGCTTTGAGCTTTCTTGCTATGATGAAAGCATATAGGATAAAGGAATTTTGTGACTTGTTTTAGTTAATGTGCTCATAGGCACATATGCAAAATATGGAAATGTATAGAAGGGAAGCGAATTGTTCAAAAAAACTTGTCAAAGAAATGTGGTCCCATGGAATGCAACAAGTGTTCACAATGGACACTTTGATTTTTGCGTGTTAAGTTTGTCAAATAATGCAATTTGGCATGAACAATGTTGTAGGCATCACATGAACAATAGAACTATTCAACACTAAACTCTATGCTTGTAATAATTATTGGAAAAGTTGTAAATGCCATAGATGAAATAATATGAATAAAATTCTAGTTCCTGGTATTCTTGAAATGCAATGAAAAAACTGTTATAAAGGCATAAGACAAGGTTGTATAACATATTGCCATTCCTGTATCTAATTTATTTGAACACGAATGCTTTACACACTTGATTGCAATAGTAACATGTCTACGAAAATGGGACAATAGAGATCATAAATCAATAGTTTTTAGTGTGAGTATATATGTATCCTGATACACATAAGCTTATGTGGCATTCATGAAAATAGCTACTATGTACAATGAAACAGTTAATTAGTGTTACTATATGCATTATCCATATAAAATAATAAATTGGTACAAGGATAGAGTGGGAGATCCATAAATACATGGACGCATGTATACGCAGTTGCATACAGGGATACGTAGAAGCATAGATGAATACATGGACACATGAATATGTGCATATGTGCATATGGACATAGAAGCATATATACATATGAATACGCATATATGCAGCGAAAACAACATATGGATTTGTGTATACAGGAGTGTACTCTATACATTAGAATGCATGATGGAAAAGTGACTATAAAGTACAATGCATAAAAGCAGGGGCGAGACTTGGTTGTAGTGACAACAAAAAAATGAAAAAATCCAAAGGAAAATAACCATTTACTATCTCAAGTAACTTGTTAATGGGTCTAGAGTGTGCAACCATAACAACTTCTAATTGGTCACCATAAATTCTTGAAAGCGTAAGAATCAGAAAGCAAATATTGGAAAAGCTAGGAAGGATAGAATGCAAAAGGGAACATTTAAACTATATAGTTTGAATGGCATTATGCATGGAGGGATAATAATTATTGAACATATATGTTAGATGTACATAGAGAACCATTGTCTTCATAGGTGCAAAAACAAAATTAGAGTTTCAGATGTCCATATTCTAGAAGACTTTAACATAGTAACCTATAGAAGTATCTAAATGTATAATAGCAGTAGAGTATTTTAAAACCAAAGATGTCTTTAACATGTGAGAACCAGTGAAATGTCTTGGAGCATGGAAAGGTGAAAAATTAAAAGTCTGAACAATGTAAATTTGTGCTCCTCTATTCCTAGTTTCCTGTAAAGCCAACAAAATGCTATGTATTAGAAACATAGTTTGTATGGATAGTGATTTGAGGTACTGGTTCAAAAGAAAAAAAAAATTACATATGAATGACTTTATTACCTTCTGGTGGTGTTTCCTGTCTATTTTTCAATGCAAATGGCTTCAACAATAGCATTGTTTTGGTCAAGGCTAAAATGCCCTTCAGCACTGAAGTCCCGTAGGATGAATATCACTGCTGACTTGTCCTTAATGTAGTCTTCATAGCTGAGCCTTTGCAGTGTGGGCAATAGACGGTGCATGGTGGCTTGGTCAATTGAAGACTGAATTGTTTGATTGTCATAAGTTGTTATGGTGGTTTTAAGTTGTAAACATAATGTATAATTGACTTGCTGGTTGCACTGTTTACAGTGAGCAGTTTTTTCTTGGAGTGTGCCATAAGCAGTAAATTTGAATTTGCATTTTGGGAAACATGCATGAAATGGATTGGAAAATGCATTTGCTACTTTTAGAGTACCAGAAACCTATAGAATATGGTTCAAAATTGTTAGAGGAGACAAAAAAAAAAGTTTGGATGCACTAGGATTTTTAAAAAAGAATGTTGTTACCTTGAAAGTTGAATGTAGTAGGATGTTGAGTTTTTCCAAGCTTCTTTTGTCATTCAAGGTATAGATGAATGTTGATCGACATGTGTGAAATGTGTTCCTTTGATCTGTTTTTCTTACAACATTCTTGAAAAGCATTGCAGGTGTTTTATTTGTATGCAACTGGTCTTCGAGTGCAAAGTATTGTTGCTCATATGTTAACCATAATAGTAACTGCAATTCAATGAGAGGATTAGATTTTGTTCCGGAAATTGTTATAGAGATGACTGCAGAACATTTAAAGCTTGAAATTGAAAGAAGAGGTAAAAGTTCTATAGACCGAAATACCTGTGCCTTGTCTATGTTAGTGTGGCCATCTTTGATGTCAATTGCAAATTGCGTACCCATTTTTCTGGCACCAACTACCAGCGCAGCTATTATGCCAGCTGGGTACTCATTTACAGTTGTTAGCAATTGGCTAATAGTTGTACTTGGGATGAATTTGTACTCTTGACAGAGGCGGGGGATGTTTTCAGTGCTGCTTATGGCTGTTAAAATCAAAATGCAATCACAGTCAACTCTGTCATAATCTATCCTAGGTGCAACTTGGAAATCTGATATTGAAATAGCTGATCCCGGGACTATTTTAGGCTCATGTTGATACATGAGGTCTCCACTAACATTTAACGTGATTGTAATTTCTGCTTTGTGATCTGTCAGATCAGCACGTAGCATTTCCCATGTTTTGTTGGCCTTATCCAATATTGCTTTGTAGACAACAAGGACATCACCCTGGAAGGTGTCTCCAACTCTTCTTGCATTTAGTTGTTCGATTGAAACTATTCTAGGTTTCTTGACTCTTGTCCTACAAGGGACAAGGATAATGCCAATAAAATGCTAATTTTATATTAGCAACTTGGGCAAATGGCGGTACATTATAGAACGAAGTACTTTACCGTTGTGTTGATTCTTATTGTGCAACTTGCACCTGTTTGGCTTGTCTTTTTGATACATCTTTTGGTGTCCTGCAAAGAATTGGAACAATGTTATTTGAATATTTGTGATTTGGGCGAATGAGTGTGAAGGAATAATACTATGAGCACTTTACCGTTGTATTGATTCTTCTTGTGTGGTTTGTATTTGCTTTGACTGCCTTTTAGTTTCATCCATAGATCTCCTGCAAATAATGGATATAGCATTGGAAAAGACATTGCAATGCATAAAGGTGATATAAGGCTATAAATTCTATAAAGTTGAATTTGTCTATTGTGCAACATGCAATTTTAGGAAAATTGGATTGTGATCAGTCCAATATGCTTCTGATATATAGGTAGAGCATATATTTGTAGCCGTGTTAGACCAAATGTTATCAATGACTGAGTTGCCTATGCTGTGTTGTTGGTTGAACATAAATTGTATGTTGTTCTGCTGCATATAACTGTGAAGCATTTTTTTGCTTCTGCTTTCTGAAGACATGTCGACATTAAAATCACTTAAAATGTACAACATGTTTTCTGAATTTTTGGACCCAATAATTATTTGCAACATTGCAATTACTTCATCTATGGCAGTTGCAGGTCTTGCATAAATATTACAAACATTGAGTTCATTGCTAGATAGCATTACTGTTAATGTGATGGCTTCAATATTTGAAGTTTCATGTTGCGTTGTTTTTGACAAGAGCAAATGTTTCCTGGTTAAAGTTGCTATGCCATGTATGTTATGTACAGAGAAGCTATCAAAATTCTGTAGTAAGGTATTTAGCTCAAAGGGATGCATATATGTTTCTTGGAGACACAAGATCATTATGCCATAGTCATTGACAATGTCCTCTGCATGTGCTTTCAAACTACGAGTGTTCAATGTACATAGGAGCAAATGTGATTTGTTTTTTGAACATGTGTTTAGATTATCAAGTTGCTATTGTGCACATGTCTAAAGATGAGACATTTCTAGTTGTATTTTGTCTTTAACTTTGAAGATTTTTGTAGTTAAAGGTTGTAACAGGAACAATGACTCCACTAATTTTGTTCGTGACAGAGCTGTGCAGGTTAGTCCATGCTGTCTAATGCCTGTGGGATCAAAATCCAAGGCCTCCATTGTTAATCCTTGGGATCGATGTATGGTTCATGCACATGCTACTTGTATTGGGAATTGTTTTCTAGTTGTAATTTTCTTGTCTACTATTATTTTCTGGATTGGCCTAGCAATGCGTTGTATAGGCACCAAGTCTTTGTCAATGATAGTAGAATAGCAATGTGCTAGCTTTGTGCGCTGGTGATGTCCAATTGATGGGTCATTAAATTTAATCCAGACAATATCAATATTGTTTTGTGATGTATATGCTTTAAAAATTCCATCTGAACTGTTGACGAGGCCATCTTGAACATTGTAATTGCCTGCATAAAGCTCAACAAGAATGTTTGGTTTCAAGCATATTTATGATGGAAGTGTCGTTGTGTGACTGTACACTCGTATTGCATTAAGGTCCTCGTTAACTTCATCTATCGCATCTAGCACAACCATTTGGGTTGGAATGATTGATAGCATTTTGTTGTTATGTGCTTGAATGTCTATTCTCCTATAGAAAAGGTGCGGAAGCAATGGATCTAATGGTACAGGACGAAAGCAAATTTTGTTGATATAGTCTATCATGAGTTGTCTAAATGCCTACTCGTAGTCTATTAAGAATTGAAATAATTATTTCATCTTTTTGTCTCATGGTAGTCACCAATGAATACCATTTTATGTGGTCTTTCCAGAAACAATAAGGCATTAATTCAATTGGAGTAGGCCTATTTTCAAAAACCATAGAGTCAAGGACAGGTTGTGCCTGGTAAAGGTCACCACAAAATATGGTATCAAGGTTCCCAAAGTATGTTGTAGGATTTTGCATTATGTCCCGTAGTCTTCTATCAATATACCGTAGAAATGTTGAGCCAACTAATGATATCTCGTCTATAAGAAGTATGCGCAATTGATCATAGTGCTTTGACATAGTGTCAAGTACTTCAGTGTTCAGTGGGAGGAATTATGATGTATTAAAAGGTATGTGAAATGTTGAGTGTAATGTGAATCCCCCTATGTTATATGTTGCTTTACCTATATATGCAGTTAATAACCCCTTGGGTTTGTCTGGATTATTGTTAACAAAATTGCTATACATGTGAATGAGAGCTTGGTAGATGGCTTTTGCTGTAAATTTTTTTCCTGTTCCAACTCCTCTAGTCAAAAACAAGTGCAATGGCTTTTGTGGATTTTTCATCTTTTTTATGAGAACATCCTTAACAATTGCTTGTTGTTCTTTATTTAACATTCGTCTTAACTTGTAGTATTCATTGTTATCTATAATCTGTGGGTGCTTTGTAATTTGAAATCCATTGGAGTACGTAGTATTTGGGTTAGAATGACCTATGTTTGGAAGGTCTATTTGAATGTCATATAGTTCTTTCTGGGAAAGCTTTGCTTGCATTGGCAGGTCAATGAGCTTTTCATCTTCAAGAGACTGAAAATCATTTATAGCTTTGTCAATGTCACCCCATGCGGAGTTTGGGCTGTGGATGAACTTTGCACTATTTGTTTGAATGGTTTTTCCATGGTACATGTATGCATGTTCCCAAGAATCAAAGTTTTGTTTTAGTGTATGCTGATTAATGGTAAATGGAACATAGAGAACCAATTGCTCTCTACAATGATTCTCTAAATCAAAGTGTTTGTTGAAATTGATAAACCGTATAACATTGGGTTTAGCCTTTGGTTCAATTGTAGCACCGTATTTGTTGTATCTTGAAACAAACTATGCAAGACATATGTCCACCATTGTGTCAGGGCATTTTAAATAGTAGTCTATAATAGATTTTGCAAGAACGTTTTTTGATTCATCTGGCTCATTGCTCAATTGTTTAACATATTTGAGTATAAATGTGCGCTCATTGTCAGATCGCGTATCAATGAATATACATTTTCTTGAACTGTAATTTAATGGCAATGACAGAACAATATGTGTAGCTTGTTGTGATGACATTTGTTGCAAGTTAAGCATGGCATTTCCAAGTTTATTTACCATTCGTATTGCATCAATATTGTCTTGCTTGTGGTCTGTATGCATCCTTTTGAATGCATATGTCATTGAATTGTCTACTTTTGCAATATATGAGCTACAATACATAGCAGTAGCATATGCATTTAGGACAAATTGTGCATCTGTATTAGCCCTCCAAAGATCTGGAATTTTCCTTGAAAAGCTATTGTTCCATATTTGTGATGGTTTTCTTTGTAAGAAAAGCGTAGGCTTGTTTAATGTTGAGCTCAAAGCTTCAATGTATTCATTGTCACTTAAGTTTAATTTTTTTAAGAACATTTGAAAAGTGAATGTTTCGTCATAGTTTGCTTTTTGGAGTTTTGAAAAGATATAAGTGGCATTTGCAGTTATCGCTTCAATCTTTTGGAGTATTGGTAAAAGTATAGTTGACTTTTGCATTGGTGGGAAAGGAAAATTGTACCTACAAAGTTGTTTTCTTGATCTCTTGCATTTCTTTGTATGATGGTGTTTGTGTAGCATTGCCAAAGGAGGTTCCAAATTTTCAGTGTCGCAGGTAATATACTTATCAACAAAAGCTATGACGTCCGTGTTGTTATTTTCTGTGTAGATTGGTGCATTTTTAACCCATATGAGGAAATGATCATGTTCATTTCCTCGATTTTGGAACTCAGTGACTGAGAAGTAATCAATGACATTTCCAAAGAAAGAGTCATCTGTAAGTATCAATTTTTTTATTGCATTGATTCTATGTTTATAGTAACGTGCACAAGTGATAGGATCTTTCTTGATTAGTTCAAATTTGTCAATGTGTGTTGGGTGATTAGATTCTTGACGGTTTTGTGCTAATTGGTGTAGATTGTGCAGCTCTTGTAATGTTTGAATTAGTGGATCCCAATTTTGCTCAGCACTAGAGAAAGTGATGAAAAATGTCGGTGGTCCTAGTTGTCGAATCATAGCAAATACATTTTTCTTAAGTTGTTGTGAATAGTCTGGAGAGATTCTTATTCTTTTGAAATCAACGTATCCAATATCTAATTTAAGAATTTTTTCTAGGTTTGGTTTGTGTCTAACGTCTTTCACAAATAGCTTTTGCCCTTTTAACTGGCCCTTGCGGATTCTTATTGTCATTGTAGACAGTACTTGTTGTATTAGAAGCTTTATAGCTTTGAAAAAAATGTTCGTTGTATGATATGCAAATTGTCTTTGTGACTGTAAGAGCTCCCAGCGTACTATTTTCTAATACGTAAAGTTTTTTACAATGTCATTATCACGTGGTTTGCCAAAGAATAAAGTTGGGAAATTCATTTCTTCAGCATAGATGTCCTTAAATATTTTAATTGGATACTTGTGCTCTGTAGGTGCAATTTCAATAATCTTGTCCTCCATGTTATGGATACTTCTAGACTCAGTGAATCCATGTATCAATGTTTTTGATGGGTTTTCATTTTCCATTTCACTGTCTGATTCTGTTTCACTTGTATTTTGTGGACTATTGGCTTCGTTTTCTTTAGTGCATTGGAGAACTTCTTGCCAATCTTGGTTTATGTGGACTTCGTGCATTTTGTATAATGGTGTCCTTGTTAATTGATTCAAAGCTTGCATGATGACATTTAGGCGCACCATGCCTTTTTGAAATGCATTTTTGTATTTTAAGGGTCTTTTCAATGAAACAACAATTGTTTGTGTGTTGTTAATTGATTGCGGTAATGCTCTCTGTACAATGTTCATGTCAACAAGGACATTTATAATAGAACCTGTTAGGCCTATTTGAGACCTTTTGAACCCTAGTTCCCAAATCTGTGCAAATGCAATTCTAAGTGAGACAAGTCATTCTTCTAGATGAGTTAAATTTTGCACATAGCACAATGGTCTGTTAGTTCTTATTTTCTGTGGCGTAGCATACTTTGGAATAGTGGACTGTTTCAATGCAAAGTAGCATACATTGCATATGAGATTTGTGAATGGTAAGGAATCTGATTGTACTAGCTTATAGTATAGTTGTTTTTGTTTTTCTTTGAAAATCCTAATGTCCTTATTGAAACAGAGCACTTGGCAAATTGCACATGGGTGTTTTGGTGTATCTTGTATTGATGTTTTATAAATTTCTATTGGTGTCAATGTTTTTTTTTCTTTGGGCTATCAGGTACACTTTCTTTTTGTTTTTCTTTTCTAATCAATTTCTTCAGGTGATTAAGTCTTATTGTTGATTTATGTTTAAAATTGTTCGCTATGACAAATGGTATCAAATTTTCCTTGTTTTTAGGCAAAGCATGTGGCTTGGTCAAGTAAGTATTTTTGTATTGTGGATGATTTCGGATCAACTTTTTAAGTTGGAGTAAGCTTGTTGAGCATTGGCGAGTTAGATTTTGGGCTTTGATACTAAGTAGCAGCTCAAAATGTCCAGCCAAAGGGTTTGTATCATGGAACAGTATAGAGACTGATTTTGTATATCCAGAATCATTGAAATCTAAGTACTTTCTTGATGTTGTCAATGACTAGAGGCTTATTTGTATTTTTAACCATTTGGATATCCAGTGAATGCAAAACAAGTCACCCCACAATCCACGTTCGCTTTGGTCTATGCATGGGCTTGCAGACAATTGCATCTTGCAGAAGTATGCTTCTTGATCATGTACTTTGTGCAATGTATATAGAGTACCAGGATTTAGTTCATTGTTATATGATTTAATTGCTTCTTTGTCTTTTTTTGAAAGTAAGCCAGGAAATAATCTATAGCTCCATTGCATAATTGACTTGAGGTGTACTGGTTGTTAAGTAGCTCTAAGGACATTGTCAATGTTTGATATTTGAGGATACTTTGGGCACAATTTTTTTATCTCATGTGAACTTATGGGCTGTTTTGAAGTTATGTTTTGTGTTTCATTTTCTAGCAATGGTTCAAAGTGTCCACTTAAAGAATTCATGTCATGAAATAGTATAGAGACTGATTATGTGTAATCAAAACTATTGAACTGTAAGTACCTTCTTGCTGTTGTTCTTGACCAAAGGGATATTTGTATATTCAACCATTTGGATATCCAGTGAATGCAAAATAGGTTACCCCACAATCCACTTTCTGTGCAATCTGCTTGTGGCTTTGTAGATAATCACATTCTGCGGAAGTATGTTTGTGGATCATGTACTTTGTGCAATGTATATAGAGTATCAGAGTCTAGTTCATAGTTGTATGATTTTATTGCTTCTTTGTCCTTGTTTTGAAGGCAATACAAGAAGTAATCTATAGCTCCATTTCATAATTGAATTGATGTGTAACGATTGTTAAGCAATAGTTGTAATGAGTCAAACAAACACTCACCAACATTGTATGCAAAAGTACTCAATCTGCAAAGTCCCTCACTCTTAAGCACGTAGTCAATGTTCGATATTTGGGGGCGCTTTGTTAATTCATAGGTGTCAACATCTATCATTTTCTTTGTTTTTCTGTGTAACCTAATGTGTTTGAGAATAGCAAATGTTGGGTATGAACAACATTTAACACTAGTATCTAGATTACAAAATCTATAATTGTTAACATTGTTGCCTATGTGCTTTCACTCAATAGCATTTGATAGTATGAATCATGTTGTCGAGGATATTGGAAGTTAATAATCTGTATATATGTTGGAAAATGGATCTTGAGTAGTAGCAGAAGCTTACATAACATACCACACAACAAACAATTTAATAGAAGCACAAGGGGAAAATAGTATTAATTCTTCAACCTGACCTTGTTATCCATTGTCCCTCAGCAGGATTGTATGTACTTATTCCTATTACATTGCCAAAGTGGATAAATGAGTATAATGCATGATGTATACTTTTAGTGCCACAAACACAAAACAATATTTTCAGGTAGCTTTGTTTACATGGAACAATTGGTTGACAAGAATCTTTTTTCTCATATTGTCAATCTCAGTCTATGGTATTTAAATGTTTTGTGTTGTTGGATTCCTTTGTTGCTATGTACTTCTAAGCAAGTGATTTTTTCCAAAGAACAAATGATTTTAAAAGCTATTCAGATAAACATGAATTAAGTGGCATGTAGAGAATAGTTTGACAAATCTTTTCTGTTTATAGAAAATCAGGGAAATGCAAAAGCATTGTTTGATGAAAGAAGATCTATGGCTTTTCTTATTTGTGGGAATAGCTTTTAAAATCAATTGTGTTTAGAAAATTTGAGGGAAATGCAAAGGCATAGGTCCATTGAGCAAAAGTGAAGGCATAGATTGACTAAAAATTTTTAAAAAGAGATTGAAACTCAGAGGTGCAGGCACACAGTGCATACATGCAAAGCAAATGCTTTAAATAGTATGTGGGTCGATGAGAAACTGCTGGAATTGCTTGGTGGACATGTATAGCCAGGTTGCTTTGTCCATTTGCTATAGACTTAAGACAGCTGTTAAGCATGACTATTACTTTGTGCATATTGTTTTTCTATTCTGGAAGTCTTTGTTCTGGGAGAGTTTATAGAAATTCAGTAGACTTTGTTATAGTTACAGTATCTAGAACCAAAAACGAGTTACTTGAGGCAATAAATAGTTTCTTTCCTTAGTTTTCTTTTACTTTAGAGGTTTAAAGCACATAGTGAAATTGTCAATGTAAGCAAAAAATAACTGTGGTTAATGTCATTTTGCATGTAAGCAAGACCATGGAAAAATATTGCATCATGTCTATGAGTGACGTAGTACATCATTCATTGTACTCATGTGCCATGTCAGCTTTTGAAATTAACTTTGTAGGCTTTTATTTGTAAAACAGGAAGAGTAAACATATGTTAACTTGCAAACTGCATAGCAACTTGCCATAGCTATAAACAGTCCTATGAAAAAAATTGCCTTAAATGCATATAGGTAAAAACCAGTTGACATAAAACAAAGACTTATGACTCAAATGCTATTTGAAACTGCAAACAGGGTTTAAAAATTGCATGCTAGCAGTTCATTCTATTCTATGGATATTGTATAGAGGAAGTATAACATATTAACACATAAGCAAAACCTATTCTATTGCTCGAAGACAAATTACTATTGCAATTGTGGATAATGCATTTTCCTGTTTGTATATGTGGAAATAGCTCTCTAAATCATTTATGTTCAAAGAAATGAGGAATACAAGATGGCAAAATGAATACATGGAAAACAACTTTATACAGTTATTATATTGAAGAATTTCAATTGCATTTCAAGAAAAGCAAAAAGACAATTTGGAAAACTGACCTTGTAATCTGCTATCGAATGATCAAGTATACTTGTAGAAATGTACAAATTGTGATAGGGACAAGCAATTTTTCCTAGTGTAGTTTGTGCGTGATTGTTTAAATACAATTGAAAGCATTGACCCCTATCACAAGGACAAATCAGACAAATGAGTACAGTGAGTGACATATACTATGCTATTCATAAAAAGAAAACAGAATTCTTATGTAGATTCATTCGTACGAGAAAACAATCCAAGTAAGAACTTTTGTTTCTTAAAATGAAAATTGCATTTTTATAATTTTTAAATACTTATTGCTATTTGTGTACCCTATAATATAGAACATTTTTTTTGTGTATGCATGCACCAGGGTAATTCTGTTATTGCAATGGTGGCATAAGCTCTTTAAGAGCAATCAATGGAATAGATCCCATATTTGCTTAAGCGCATAAAAAAGTGTAAATAGGGCACAACAACTAATCGATACTAAGCCAAAAAACAACACAAACTTGTGCTAGCACTGTTAAGTTATGGTAAAAACAATTCCTAGCTATTGTTTAATGCCAAACTAGCTATCACTTAATAGTGAAAGCAACGTAAATATTGATTTTCTAACTAAATGGGGTCATTTCATTTCCATATGCATAAGTCTATTTTGTACCATTATGTAGCACTTACTATTACTTGTGCAATGAAGCCACATGCAAGTAGAATTCATAACTCATGGCATTTAGATACACCCAAGGAGAAATACAAACCAAGGTTGTTCGCATCCTGATAAGAAAGATGATGTGATACATCCAATTAATGTATGCCACAACATCTTATTCAATGAAGATGATTTGGATAGAAATGTTACAAATCAGAATCCTTATTGGTGTCTGAGAAATCCTCTTTTTCAAGACTTTTCAAGGAAATTGCATGCCAATACTATCAGTGAATAAGTGGAATCAGATCTTTTAATTCTCTTTGTTTGATTGGTCAAATGTGCACAAGGATAGTTATAATTATTTCTTTGTTTTAATTATTATGTATATAAATACTATTCAATAGTTATGTAATTAATTAGATATGAAATGACAAAAGGAAAAAGAAAATTAATTAATTAAGATAATTTCATTCATTAATTAATAAAGTGAATTATCGTGTAAAAGTACAAAAATTAGAAGTTGCGAAAAAAATCCTCTTTGCTTTATGCTTTAATGACAATGAGAGAGATGAAAGCAATTGTGGAGTTTAAGCTTATATCTGTAAATTGCATTTGTCTGATAGTTTGTAAAGTGCTTTTAACACATTGTCCTCATATTGTTTATGAGGTCCTACTATGGGACATGCTAACAGAACAGTGGCTCTAAAACTTGCACTATGGAACAGTTCAACAGTAATTGAAGATATGCAATCTTCAGAAAGCCCATAAGTGCCAAGTTATTGTTAAGCTGTCACATTCTATGTTGGACAAAAGACAATAGCTTGTCCAAGGGACTAGTCTCTGAAGAATAGCATCGGCTGAGCACTATGAAACCCAATGTGCTTATGGACATTTAAATAAAAGAAAACTGATGAAAGAAACTATTTATTGCCTGGAGTAGCTTGTCTGCAAGTGTCCTTTTTTGGAACTACGACAACCTTTGCCCTATCACTGTAAACTCTTTCGTAGAAAAGACATATCGACAGACACATATATGTATACATATGTATATATGTGTACAGATACATCCATGTAAAGACAGATTAATGCATCTATGGACATAAACATATATGCATCCATATGATTACATGCATATACACATAGATGCACCTATACACACATACATATATGCATAAATACATATATGTATAGATATATCTAGAGTCAGATGCATACATGCATATATACATCTAGAAAGGTCTACATAGATATGCACATAGGTAAATGCATATGCGCATAGAAACATGCATACATACATACATGCATTGACACATTAAGCAAAAAGTGATTGTAATAATGAGCTAAAGCACTATGAGACACAGCCCCACGATGCACTTGAATGGAAAGGAACTATGGAGAGTAACAAATTATCATGTCAAGTAACTCGTTTCTAGGTGTGGCGCCTGCAACTATAACATCTCTTGCTTAATGGCTACAAACTCTTCCTCAAAACAAGAGCTTACAAAACACAAAAAACAACACACGCAAAGTAACAGAAATGCATACCAAGTAACTCAACTCTATATTAAATGACCAAAGTACCCTGGCCATGTGTGGCCTCCAAGCGACTCCACCGCCTTCACCTTGAGCCAGATGCCATTCAATGCATTTAATTCTTATTCATGCATCACGTACGTCTACCCGCCAGTTTGATAAACTATGCCTTTGCTTAATTTTTATTAATCAATTTATGCGCTTGTAGTTTCTTGATATTTTAATGCATTTAATCTGCATTCATGGATTACGCACCTCTAGCCGCCACCTTTTAAACTATGCCTTTGCTTAAATTTATTTCAATTTATGCGTTCACATTTTCCCGAATTTTTAAAACAAAAATGATTTATAAAGCTACTCGGATGAATAGAAAAATAGATAAATGCTAATTTTCCAATATATAAAATAGCTCTCCAAGTTCAAGCTATACAAAAAAATAAGCAATATGTTAAATGGCGAAATGTGATTGGTGAATGCTACCAGTTAAATGCATTCCAAGCAAATGCATAAGTATTTCTGCCTACCAGCAGGAACTAATAAAAGCATTTCAACCAAATGCATAAGTATTATTGCCTTGACACTAGGAGCCAATAAAATTGTCACTATAGATAAACAGTTTATCCAAGTGAGTGCTATTAGGTTTGTTATCTTCAATTTCAAACTCCTTTGACATTAATGCATTTTCTTTGGTGGTAGAATATGGAGAATCCTTTTTAAATGAGTTTCTAGAAGAAAATGACTTATACAAATAAATTTAAGCAAAGACATAGGCTAGAAAATTGACAACTTTTATCAATAGAAAGGGGATGTTTACAGTGACAGAGCAAAAGCTCTTGTGCTCGTTCAATGAATACCAAGAGACAAGGTACTCAAGGCAACAAATGGCTACTTCTATCTATTTTGCTTCTTTTTATCCCAGAAATGCAAGTTGGGTTTCACAATGCATGAAAACACATTTGTGCAAACAACTGCCAAAATTATAATTGCAATGGATGACAATGATAGTGTAATGGATTCTAATAGTCCAAACATCAAAATACACCAGCTAGTTTATTTTTAGATTCAATGGAAACAAGTGTCAATTGGAAACAGATTAACCTAGTAGTCTATTTATCATAGGTTCATGAATTCCAAATTTACAAGTGCGAACATGGTTCCCTACAGGATTTTGCTATGCATTTTAACTATATTGTTGTTTTGCATCGAGCTTAAAGAACCACTGTAACTATGGTTTCCAAACAGATTTAAATCAATGAATGTAAGTCAACAAAGGTTTCCAATTACACTTAATACTTGAATCATGAAGCATCATTGCTTCAAGCTATAGAAAAAGTGCAGACAGGGACACACAAGCAAATTCAACAATGACATGATCAAACAAGGATTTGTTTGCTATTACTATGACTAACTATTGAACTCAATTGACTCATCAGTCAAACAAATTGATTCATTATTGACCTAACTTGTTTCAAAGCTATCTTGTTAAACTGATTAGTTAATTTCATTAATGAGTAAAAGATAGAATTGACTTAATTTGCACAAGCTAACTGTAAGATTGACTTGTTCATTAATTGACTTTGATTAATGGTTCAGGGACAGATGAGACAAATTAAATTGTCATAAGAAAAATGTGAGATGGACTTATTAGCTGTTACGCCACATATACTATGACATTTGAGCTTTCATGAAATAATAGCGAAAGCAATAGAATAAGCAGATGGCTTCAACATACACGGAGAGATACAATTAATATGGACAACTATAGGCTATTGAGTATTTGTAGCATAAGGAACAGAAAGGAAGATGTTGCGAAAGATTTTGCAATTTCGGTTTACAGTTGCGTTTGCTTCCTTGTCTATAAAGCCTTTTCAAGAAGTTCCTTTTTTTTTTGCATATGAATGGCCATGATTGGTTTAATTGATTTGGTGTACAGAGATGTTTTATAATTAACTGTTATTAACTTTTCATCTAAGCTTTTACGTATCCCTGTATGCAACTGCATATACATGCGTCCATGTATTTTTTGGATGTGCCACTCTAGCCTTGTACCAATTTACTTTGTTATATGACTATTGCATATAGTAACACTAATAAGCTCTTTCACTGTACATAGCAGCTATTTTCGTAAATTCCAGGTCAAGCTTATATGTATCAGGATACATATATACTCATGCTAAAAACTACTGAATTATGATCTCTATTGTCCAATTTTCGTAGACACATTACTATTGCAATCAAATGTGTAAAGCATTTGTGTCCAAAGAAATTAGATAAAGGAATGGCAATATGTTACACAACCTTGCCTTATGCCTTCATAGCAGTTTTTTCATTACATTTCAAGTAAACCAGAAACTAGAATTTTATTCATATTATTTCAACCATGGCATTTACAGCTTTTCCAATAATTGGCTATGACCAACCGTGGAACACAATTAACTCATCAGCCAATTAGCTTGATTGCTCACTGAATTAACTTGTTTGAAAGCTATTATGTTAAGCCAACTAGCTAATATGCCACATTCAGTATGACATTTGAGTTTCAAATAAGTCTCATGCATGCAAATTTGTTATCATGCTAAATCCATGTAAACATAGATGTTCCAATTCCATGGGACCATTTTATTTCCATTTTTCCAAGTTCATTTCATTCCATTATCAAGAACCAATAATTAAATGTTTAAACCAAGTACATGCAACCAGAAAATGCAAGAAGGGTTTCAACAATGAGATCATCTAACAAGCATTTGTTTGCTATCACTATGATTAATGATAGAATTAACTTAATTTGCATGAGTCAAGTGCAAGATTGACTTGTTTGTTAATTGACTTTGATTAATGGTTCAAAGACAGATGAGACAAATTAAATTGTCATCAACACAATGTGAGATGGACTTATTAGCTGCTACGCCACATATACTATGACACTTGAGCTTTCATGAAATCACCCCACACCAGCTCCATCAAATCATGGAAGGGTTATTCAGTGGCTTCACGTATGGTTCCCCTGCCATTCCAATGAGGGCAGAAAAGTAAAGAAATAAAATGTAAAGAGTGAATTTGATTAGGATGTTGAAAGACTTGTTAAATGAGAAATGGAAACTAAAACATTGAATTTGAGTTTCCATTATCTATTTTTGTTTAATTCTTGACTACTGTTTTGTTAAACTATAGATTGTAAAACACATGGTGTTGTAAAAACAACTCATTGATAGTTGTAACACACAAGGTGTTGTAAAGTATTTTGTATTACTCTTGATTAGTTTTTATTGGAATTATTTTGTATAGCTATAATTACTTTATTACTTTCTATTACTGTATTTCAGTATGGACATTTCAAGGTGAAGAACATGAGACATATGCAATGCAATATCACAAGTTTAATTACCAAGGTATGAATGAGCAAGAACTTTGTAGTAGATAAAGGTCATGAACATTGAACTAATAATATGATAGTCACCACAACATTTAAGTAAACCTATGCTCAACACTCTCTTTTCCATTATCAATTGTATTCCCAATTTCATCCATGAAGAATATCCTCAAAGATATAGAATACATGGATGCACAAGCTAAAGAAGTTCTTCATGGATCAAAGATATGGAATCCATTGATGAAAGAAATGGAAATCATGGTTCAAAGCAATGGCTAATAGCAGGATCTAGAGATTGAAAAATTTCTTCATGGATGAAATTGGGAATAAAATTGATAATGGAAAAGGGAGTCTACACCATAGGTTAACTTAAATGTTGTGGTGACTGTCCTACTATTGGTTCAATGTTCATGACCTTCATCTACTCAAAGGTTCTTGCTTGTTTATCATGTAATATAGATTTTAGTGACTAGAGATGAATTGTGATTACTTTAAGCATTTCATTTTTTTGTTATTTTGCAGATCTGTGTAGTCACAGGAGATGTTGTTGCTGCAAAGTCAAGACCTGGGACCAAGCTACTTGATACATGTACCCATACACTATGACATTTAAGATTCACATAAGTCTCATGCACGCAAATCTGCTATCATGGTAAAGGCATGCAAACACTGATGTTCCAATTCCATGGGGTCATTCTATTTCCATTTGTCCAAGTTCATTTCATTCCATTATCAAGAACCAATAATTAAATGTTTAAACCAGGTACATGCAAACAACAATGCAAGTAGGGTTTCATAGTGCTTTAAGACATTGTTATACTGTGATTATAAATTCATATTTTAAGCTACTTTTAGTATTATTTATTCGAGCTTCTTGTTGAAATGCAAAGGTTTCATCTGCATTTGATAGGTATTATGTAGAAATCCTCTTGTCCATTTTACTTCATGCATATGAGCCCTACAAAGTCTATATATTATTGACTATTGCAAAATGGTCCCATAAAGAGGGCTTTGGAACCAAAATCATCTAAACACATGTAATAATGACAGCTTTTGAACTACGAGTGAACATGGTGTTGCTTTGAGCTTTTCCGTTGCCATCAAAGCATAAAGGATAGAGGGGTTCTATTAAAAGGTGTGGCTCTTGTCCTCATAGGCATAAACTCATATTTTAAACTACTTTTTTACTTCATGCATGTGAGTTGACAGTCTATTGCTTTTAGCTATTCCATTGTCATCAAAGCACAAAGGATAGAGGGGTTCTGTTAAAAGTCATGGTTGTTGTCCTCGTAGGCATAAATCCATATATTAAACTACTTTTAGTATTATCTATTCGAATTTCTTGTTGAAATGCAAAGGTTTCATCTGCGTTTGATAGGTATTATGCAGAAATCCTCTTGTTCATTTTACTTCATGCATATGAGCCCTATAGAGTTTGTATTTTTCTAATTGTTGCAAAGTGTTCCCATAAAGAGGACTTTGGAACCAAAATTATGTCAATGTGTGCGATAATGAGAGCTTTTCAACAATCAGTCAACAGTGTGTTGCTTTGAGCTTTTCCGTTGTCATGAAAGCATAAAGGATATAGGGATTGTGCTAAAAGTCGTGGTTGTTGTTCTCATAGGCATAAATGCAAACAATGGGAGCATAAAGAATACAGTAGAAACCTTTTCCCTGCTAGCAAGCATAAAAATTCTGTTAGATGTAGTCGTTACTGTTTTTGTGTCTTGGGGTTATAAAAAACTATGTCAAGAAATGTTGTAGAATCCAAATTACAATGTTGCCATAGAGCAGTTAAGCAATATTGCTTTTTGCTTTTTAGTCTGTCCGATACAAGAAATCCAAGTAGGGTTTCATAGTGCTTTAAGGCAATTGTATACTTTGATTATAATTTCGTATTTTAAACTACTTTTAGTATTGTTTATTCAATTTTTTTTGTTGAAATGCGAAGGTTTCATCTGCGTTTGATGGGAATTATTGTTTATAAGATTTTGTGACATACATTAATTGGATGTATCTCATCATCTTTCTTATCAGGATGCTAACAACCTTGATTTGTATCTGTCCTTGAATGTATCTAGATGCTATGAACTATGAATTCTACTTGCATATCGCTTGGTTGTACAAGTAATAGTAAGCGCTACATAATGGTACAAATCACAACTCATAGTATTCATATACGCCCATGCACAAATACATGGTATTCAACACATTAACACGGACATGGTTTTCTAGGGCTAGTTTGTTAGTTACCTTTGATTAATAGTTCAAATGCACACAAAGCTAATTGCAATCATTTCTTTCTTTGAATTGCTAGGTACTTAAAGGCTAACTAGCAATTGCCTAATTATTTACATATGGGACAATACAAGGATGAATAAGGAAATATGAACTTGCCTAAATGATCATGAATGATAGAGCTATTTGGTAAAATGCTACATATACTGTGACATTTAAGCTTCAAAGACTGCCAATGAACAACAAAAGCTTCAAAGCTCTTAGTTAACATGTAAAGCACTGAGGAAAATTGATGTGCTAACTGAATTGGGTCATTTTACTTCAATTATTTAGCACTTATTCTTAATTTTTTAATCACAATATGACTGGATGGCTAGCTGGCGCCATCCACAAAAAAGTATTTAAAGCAAATGCAACAGTAATCTATTACATACACACATACATACATGGCAACATAGATACATGCATTCATATATACATAATTACATCCATACATATATACATGCAAACCTGTATGCATGGATGCATACAAAGACTATGTTTCATGGGATTATTGAAGAGTTAACTTGCTTTCTATATGCTTCCATATTTTGCATGTGTGCCTATGAGGACAATAACCACAATATTTGATAGTATTCCTCTATCCTTGATGACAACTCATTGGTTCCAAAGCTCTATCTATAGGACAGTTGTACATTGCCTACAAGACTCAGATGAATCCTTCGTATTTCAAGGAAAGATTTGAATCAATAACACTTAAAATGATCTAAACTATGACTTTACAATCAAAGTATCCAAATGCATTGCAACAATGCGAAACCCAAGTTCCATTTAAGATGTACAATGAAAGTAAATAGAAGGGAAAATGCATTTTGCTTTAAAGTTTGTACAACAATTTCAACAGGTTGTCTAGCCATTGTCCAAAATATTATTTTCTATCAGCATAGTCCTTCAATCTTCTTTAGGTCTAACTGCTATTTTGTTAATTGACTTTGATTGAAAGATCAAAATGTGAAATGTGGCAAAGGATAATTATAGACAACTATATGTTGCCTCCAAGATTCAGATGAATTCTTGGTATTTCAAAGTATCCAAATGCATTGCAACAATGCAAAGCCCAACTTCCATTTAAGATGTACAATGAAATGCCAAAATGTGAAATGTGGCCAAGGATAATTATACTTATTTATCTCTTTTAATTGTTATATATTCAAAGACTAATTAGCAATTCAAACAGCCTCGCCTCTAGTCAGATGCCATTAAATGCATTGATTTTGAATTAATGAATTATGCACCTTTAGGCAGTAGTTTTAATCAAAGTATGCATATGGATTCAGAATCAAACTCTCAAAATTTGGAAAAGTTAATTTTTTGAAACAAAGATCTACTTTTGAACCCCAACTGCTTAATTTTTATGAACCATATAGCATATGCCACTCACAATACCCATTTGCAAAGATTTTCCTTGTAACAAAAAGAAACGATATGATTACAAGTACAATCAATATAGTGAGAATCTTGAATTAACCTTTTTCTCTGTCTACTATATGCAATTGTAAACAAAAGAGAAGGTTCATTCTAGAAACTCACCTTGTACTATTTTCTTGAAGGATTTGCCATAGCTGGACCGCTACATGACCTCTTTTCTTCCAACCAAGAGCATTGCACCATGTAAAAAGCTTTCATTAGAAAACAAAAACCATGTCTTTGTTTTTCCTAAAAGAATAGCAATATATAGTACTCCTACTGCCATGGATACTAATAGCAAAAACCATTTAAACACCACCGAGCATTTTTCTAGGTTCAAGAGACACAAGTACAAATGCAGACAAGATTAACTACACAAACTAATTGTGACAGGTTATTGGACCACAAATCTTCTAGCAATGAATTTGACTGCTCTTTTGCATGAAGCCTAAAACTGTTCTATCAAGCAATATTACTTAACTGCTCTATGGCAACATTGTAATTTGGATTCTACAACATTTTTGGCATAGCTTTTTACAACCCCAAGATACACAAACAGTAACAACGACATCTAATAGAATTTTTATGCTTGCCGCGAGGGAAAAGGTTTCTACTGCATTCTCTATGCTCCCATTGTTTGCATTTATGACTACAAGGACAACAACCACGACTTTTAATAGAATCCCTCTATCCTTTATGCTTTCATGACAACGGAAAAGCTCAAAGCAACACACTCTCGACTCATTGTTGGAAAGCTCTCATTTTTGCACACGTTGACATAATTTTGGTTCCAAAGGCCTCTTTATGGGACCACTTTGCAGCAATCAAAAAACACAAACTCTACAGGGCTCACATGCATGAAGCAAAATGAAGAAGAGGATTTCTACATAATACCTATCAAACGCAGATGAAACCTTCACATTTCAACAAGAAATTTGAATAGATAATACTAAAAGTAGTTTAATATACGGATTTATGCCTATGAGGACAACAACCATGACTTTTAACAGAACCCCTCTATCCTTTCTGCTTTGATGACAACAGAAAATCTCAAAGCAACACACTATCGACTCACATGCATGAAGTAAAATGAACAAGAGGATTTCTACATAATTCCTATCAAACGCAGATGAAACCTTCGCATTTCAACAACAAATTCGAATAAACAATACTAAAAGTAGTTTAAAATACGAATTTATAATCGTAGTATACAATTTCCTTAAAGCACTATGAAACCCTACTTGCATTTCTTGTATCAAATAGAATAAAAATCGAAAAGAAAATTTGGACTCTACAACATTTTTGACATAGTTTTTTATAACCCCAAGATACAAAAATAGTAACGATGACATCTGACAGAATTTTTATGCTTGCCGATAGCTAAAAGGTTTCTACTACATTCTTTATGCTCCCATTGTTTGCATTTATGCCTACGAGGACAACAACCACGACTTTTAACAGAATCCCTCTATCCTTTATGCTTTCATGACAACGACAAAGCTCAAAGCAACACACTGTTTACTCATTGTTGAAAAGCTCTCATTATCGCACACATTGACATAATTTTGGTTCCAAAGCCCTCTTTATGGGACCACTTTGCAACAATAAAAGAAATACAAACTCTATAGGGCTCACATGTATGAAGCAAAATGAACAAGAGGATTTCTACATAATACCTATCAAATGCAGATGAAACCTTCGCATTTCAACAAAAAAATTCGAATAGATAATACTAAAAGTAGTTTACTATATGGATTTATGCCTACGAGTACAACAAACATGACTTTTAACAGAACCCCTCTATCCTTTATGCTTTGATGACAACGAAAAAGCTCAAAGCAACACACTGTCGACTCACATGCATGAAGTAAAATGAACAAGAGGATTTTTACATAATTCATATCAAACGCAGATGAAACCTTCGCATTTCAACAAGAAATTTGAATGAACAATACTAACAGTAGTTTAAAATACGAATTTATAATCAAAGTATACGAATGCCTTCAAGCACCATGAAACCCTACTTGCATTTCTTGTATCAAATAGACTTAAAAATGAAAACTTACCTCTTCTGACCACAAGCAATTCGTCTCTCACTTTCCAACGTTTTAATGTATCGAAACTCTGAAAATTACCAAATTATCACCTCAAATAACTCATTTCTAGGTTTGGACTCTGCAACTATAACATATCCTGCTCAGTCGCTAAAACTCTCCCTCAGAACACCGCTTACAGAAGACAAAAACAACACACGCAAAGTAACATAAATGCATACCAAGTAACTCAACTCTATATTAAATGACCAAAGTACCCTGGCCACGCGTGGCCTCTAAGCGACTCCACCGCCTTCACCTCGAGCCAGATGCCATTCAATGCATTTAATTCTTATTCATGCATCACGTACGTCTACCCACCAGTTTGATAAACTATGCCTTTGCTTAATTTTAATTAATCAATTTATGCGCTCACTGTTTCTTGATGTTTTAATGCATTTAATCTGCACTCATGGATTACGTACCTCTAGCCACCACCTTTTGAACTATGCCTTTGCTTAAATTTATTTAATCAATTTATGCGTTCGCATTTTCCTGATTTTTTAAAATGAAAATGATTTATAAAGCTACTCGGACGAATAGAAAAATAGATAAATGCTAATTTTCCAATATATAAAATAGCTCTCCAAATTCAAACTATACAAAAAAAAAAGCAATATGTTAAATGGCGAAATGTGATTGGTTCATGCTGCCGGTTAAATGCATTCCGAGTGAATGCATAAGTATACCTGCCTACCGGCAGGAACTAATAAATCTAATTTAGATTGGTCATAAATAATATGAAAGAATATAGAAATTAAGAGTGAAAAGATTTAATTGATTTCAATGGTTGATAGGTAGTTGTCTATTGTCTGGATAACTTTTATATTGTAATTTAGGATCACTTAAATTTGGATGTATAGGAAGTGACCTGACAAATTTTGACTCGAATCATTCTCATAATTTGTGCAAGTCAATCTTGCACATGTAGGAATAACCATTTTATTACAAATTTGAACTATTATAAGGAAATGATCCTCTATTATAGTTTTAACTTGTATATTGTTGATCTTTAGGGGTATTTTTTTTCTCTACTATCTAAATATGGCGGTATCTACAAGTGTTGCTAAAGTTTGTTGGAATAGGGATTTCATCTTACTCAAACTCTTAGAATCAATTCAACAATTTGAACAAGTTCAACGCTGAGTCAAGCACTCATGTGAGATACCTAATTTGTTGTTTAGCAATGTAAATATTGATGTAATGTGATGTTAGATCATGACTTCACAAGGTGATTCCTTGATTCCCTTTAATTTCTATAATGAATTTAGGGTTTTTCCTTTTATTAAATACCCTAGCATGAAAGTTTAAATATTTCACACTCGAGTTGATAAATAGCAAGTTGGATGTAGGTCAATTTGGGTCTATGATTAAATTTAACCTTGAAAGTTTTGGGTTCAAAACTATAATTGTGGTTGTGAATTGGGTTTAGACCTGCACCTATGAGTTTGACCCATTTTATGGAATAGTAAACTAAAGATCAAGTCTACACCCTTGGGATGTAGGGAGTCAAGTTTAGTCAAGGCTCTAGTTAATTTTCAACTTTTTATGTAGAAACATGTCAAATGTACTGAGCGTTGAAGTTTGGGCATGTTGCTTGCTTCTTACTTTTATTAAATCACAAATGTTAAGGGAAATACCTACTAATCGATGTTTAACAATTGTTTCAACAAAGTACAATGGATGTTTCGACAACCTCGGGGAGCTCTCATGTGTTGTCCGTTGTTGGTGATCTTGTGATTCCTGGTATGCCTGTTGTAGATGTGTTAGCGATCCCTATTACTCTGAGTTTGAAGGGATGGAAGAACATGTTGACTAACTCGAGTCTGGTTACTAAGACTTCCAATCTTAGCCTTGAGGTGAAGATCTTTGTCTTGGTTACTGAATTCTCTATCCCTGAAGCTATTAGCAATAGGATTGTTACATCCATGGAGAACGCGGTTGTGGGAAAATTCTTCTCCTTTCTCCCTACTGTTGATATGGTGAGAAGATGGGCAACTACAAAATGGTATCTAAAGGGAAGTGTGGATGTTTGCGCCATGGTTGGTGGACTCTTCCTTTTCAAGTTCATAGTTGAGGAGGATTTGATTTTGGTGCTCTCTTTAGGCCCTTGGGTTTATGGGAAACATGGTATGTCTTTGTGTCACTGGAAATTGGGTTTTGACCCTACTATTAATCTCAACAAGTCGGCTCTGGTGTGGGTGTGTCTACTAGGACTACCCCTAGAGTACTGGGATGATTCTATATTTCAAAGTATTGGTGATTCTTTGGGTCATTTCATCACCTCAGACTCCATTACAAGATCAAAATCTAGGTTAGCATTTGCACGTTTTTGAGTCAACATTGATATTAATAAGACCTTACCCAATTCTGTGAAGCTTTGTTCCAAATTTGGGTCTTGGACTCAATAGGTCTACTATGAAAATGCTCTGATTTATTATCAAAATGTGTTAAACCTGGTCACCTTATTTCAAACTGTAAGTCCACAGTAAAACATAACCCTAGCCCTAGTGAACCATCTACAAATGTTCTCACTAATAGCTACCCTTTTGAGTCTGATATCTTTAAGATCATTGATTCCCCAACTAAGGTTAGGCTTGCTGACCTGGTGATCCGAGAGTTCCAGTCTACAGAAATGGTTTATGTTGATTCTACTTTGATGCTAAGTGGGTCCTCTCCCAATAGTGTTCTGAAATGCAAGTCCCCCCCATTACCTGTTACTGAGGTGATTGCAGCACCTTTGGTTGAAATGGAGAAGATATAATCCCCTTAGCTTAAGGATATTGAGGAAGGTGAGTTGCGGAATGAGGGAGTGGAAAAGGAGACACCTGGTCTTGGATAGATAGAGATGGCTATCTTGCCTCAGGTTCAAACCATGGAAGAAGAGTTTTGGTCAACTCCTAAGAGGAAGGGTAAAAAAAGAAAGCAGATGTGGGAGGTGATTCTGAACTTGGTAGACCTAACCAACGACAAACCTAGAATAGAGAGACAACACTAGAGATCGCTATAGGTAAACATAGGACATTGGAAGTGTCCTTAAAGAAAGTATCTAAATGAAAGTCCTATCATGGAATGTGAGAGGATTAAATAGCCCCCACAAGTAGATGGCCCTAAAGAATTAAGTGATGGAACACAAGATTGATGTTTTGTTGAATTACAAGAAACCAAGATGAAAAAAACAAAATTTGAACCCATAGCTAGGTATATTTGGTCAAATGCCCTTTTTTCATGTAGTGATGTGGATGGGGCTTCAGGTGGGCTATCAATGATGTGGAATCCTAGTAGGATAACTGGAACTAAATTATTCCAATGCAGGAATAGTGTGGGTGTCTAGTTCTCTCATGTTGGGGGTTCTTGGTTTATGATTAACATTCATGCCCCCAATTTAAGGAATGTGAGGAAATCCCTCTAGCAGGAAATAACTGATTATATACAAAGCAATAGGGGGCATGATGGTTGGTGGTTTGAGACTTCGACTCTCCCCTATACCCCTCAGAGAAGTGTGGGGATCCAATTGATTGATCTGATAGCATGACTTGATAGATTCATCTTCTCTCCTAATTGGATGGTCTTACTAAACTCCAATCTGTTGGCTTTGCCCCAAACTAATTTGGACCATAATCCTCTATTGTTGGTCTTGAATGAACGCTCTGTTGTGGGTTCGTTCCCTTTCCATTTTGAGATCACGTGGAATTCCCATCTGGATTTCAGTAATAAGATTGCTGCTTGGTGGAACGTCCCTATACATGGCTCCCCCATCTTTAGGATTTTCCACAGACTCAAGTATATCAAAGATATGGTTAAGGGTTGGAACAAGCGGGTGTTTGGGGATGTTTTTCAAGAGAAAAAAGTTTTTGTTGATAATCTTAGGGTGACACAAAAGAGGATGGGTGAAGGGGATATTAGTGTTCAGACATGTCAACAAGAAAGGGATGAACTCATGGAATGGGAATTTGTTTTGAAAAAATAAGATATTTTCTGGAAGAAAAAGTCCAAAATTCAATGGCTAACTAAGGGTGACCAGAACACTTCTTTCTTCCATGTTTCGACCCTTTAGCATAGAAAAAGGAATCAAATAAAAAAGTTGAAAAATGAGTCAGGGAATGTTATTAGTACCCCTACCTAAATTGGCCTTTTGATTTCTGGTCACTTCCAATGTGCTCTATCAACTCCTATTGAGGCTCCTAATTTGGCTATGGATGACTTGCTAGTGGAACCCCTTCTTGCTTTTATAACCCAAGAGGATAACGAGACTCTTCTAGGTGATGCTACTCCTGAGGAAGTTTGGGTTATCGTGTTTAACTATGGGGGTGTACAAGGCCCCAAGACCTGACAATTTCCCCCCAGCTTTCTTCCAATTTTTTTGGGACATTATGGGGGAAGACCTAACTCTAGCAGCTAGGGATTTTTTCAATTCTAGCAAACTACTCAAATAGTTGAACCACGCCTTCCTTGCCCTTACTCCAAAAATTGAGGAGTCGTAGACCATGGTTGATTTTTGTCCCATCAGCCTATGTAATACCGTTTATATAAGATCTCCAAAATCTTGGTGAACCGCTTGAAACCCCTTCTGGAAAAAATGATTAGCCTGAGCCAAAAAGGCTTTACTCTGGGATGCCATATCTTAGTTGTTGATATTTCCACTCATGAAATTTTGCATTATATGGACCGGTGCAACAATTATAGTATGGCATTTAAGCTTGACATCTCAAAAGCTTATGACTAAGTCCTATGGGACTTTCTTTCCAAAGTCCTAGATAAGTTCGATTTCAATCAAAGGGTGATTAACACTATTTTTGAATGCATTACTACTATGAAGTATTATGTTCTAGTCAATGGGGTCCCCCATGGTTTCTTTGCGGTTAGGAGAGGTATAAGACACAGTGACCCCCTATCTCCTTATTGTTAATAATGGATGTTGATGTGCTGAGTAGGAATGTTGCTAGAATGTTGGAGGGCTCTATTAAAGGTGTTAAACTGACCACCACTTTAGATCTAGATGTCATTCAACAGTTTGTGGATGATACCATTCTGTTTGGAAAAGTTTTAGTTGTGGAAGCAAGGAAATGGAAAATTTGTCTTAACAATTATCCAGCTTGCTCAAATCAATGTATAAATTATAATAAGAGTGTGATCTATTTCTTTAACAACACTCCTAGCCTGCAGGATCGTGTGACCATTGTTCTGGGATGTGTGTCAGTGTATTTTGGTCTCCCTCTCACTGTTAAGGAAGTCACTCCCACTTTCTAGAATATTGTCCTTTAGAGGATTCAAAGGAAGATGGCAGGGTGGAAAGGTTCAATCCTTACTCATGCTAGTAAGTTGCAACTCCTTACTGAAGGGTTTTCGATGTACTTCCTTTCCCTATTCAAAATTCCTAGTTACATCGCTAAATGTTTTGAAAAAATCCAAAGAAACTTCCTCTAGTCTAGTATAGAGGAAAAATAGAAGATGTCTCTAGTTAGTTGGGATAAGGTTTGCCTTCCTAAAGCTGGAGGAGGGCTTGGTATTAGGAAAGTCCAATCTACCAACAAAGCCTTGCTCACCAAGATGGGGAGGGATCGGTTATGGAATAAAAAATATTGGTGTAGGATTATGAATGCAAAGTACCTAAACAACTATCCCCTATTCAAGTGCATCTCAAATGAACAACCCCGTGGGTCTTTGGCTTGAAATAATATTTGCAAGATGAAGAAGTTGCTACACTTTGGGCTAAGATGGAAATTTGGAAATGGTAGTAGCATTCATTTCTAGGAAGACCGCTAGCTATTTGAATCCCCCCAGTCCTTATCTAACTTCAATAATTTGATGGAGCCTATACATCTTTTCTTTGGCAGGAATTTTTCTGATTACCTTCATGGTCTGCAGGGATGCGAGAAATGAAAAGATTTAGGATTATGTTGCCCCCTTTCCTCAGATTTGAAACTGTTGGCTAATTCCTTACAATACATCCTCTCCCTAACCAAAATTCCCATATCCAATATTGAGGATGAGTTCTTTTGGACTAAGGAACGCAAGGGAAATCTTTCTGTCAGGTCGGCTTATGGTTTGCTGTCGAACAAGGGTATTCAAAGCAGACTTTGGAAATAGGTTTGGAATAGACACTTGACACCAAAAATAAATTTCTTATGATGGATGACATGTCACAATAGAATTCTAACCTAGGATAATTTAAGGAAAAGGGGATTCCAAATATTGAATAGATGCATGTTATGCAAAAGTAATGAAGAGTCGATTGATCACCTGTTATTGCACTGTCTGTTTGATGTTGAAGTTTGGAATTTGGATTTTGGAAAATTGGAGAGTCATTGGACCCTAAATGGGGACTTAAAATCCTTTATTGAGGGAAGGTCTAGCCCCTTCCAACACCCTCTCCCCATGGAGATCTAGAGTCAAACCCCCCCATTATTTGCTAGTGCTTATGGAAAGAGAGGAACAATCAGATCATTAGAGATACTGAGAAAATCCCCAAGGAATTTTTTGGCATTGGGTTCAAACTTATTTATGAGAATGTCCCTCTATACACTTGGAAACCCCCAGACAAAGCCCCTACTAAATGGGAGATCAAGATGGAAAAATCTTGGAATAAAAACTTGGAGATCAACTCCTTTGATAACTCTAAGTCTTTGGCTAGAAGAAACAAGGTTTGGAACCCCTCGAGCATTGGTTGGTTCAAACTGAATTTTGATAGAGCGACTAAAGGGAACCCAGGAATGACTAGCATTGGAGGCACAACTAGGGACTGCAAGGGCAACTTTGTTGTTGGGTTTGTTAGAGGTATTGGCATACAGTCTTCTATGACAATAGAGACACAGGTGTTGCTCAAGGGCATTGAGATAGTTGTCACTCTAGGAAAAAATAACTAAACATAGAAGGGGACTCCATGACAGTGATTGCCTTTATTAATCATTGTCATTTTCAAGGATGGAGCATCAGGGATATCCTTTTAGACATAATTTTTTTTAATTTCAAAACTTGAAAGTAAGTTATTGACTCACACCTTTTGTGAGGGCAATCAAGTGGCGAATGCCCTAGCCAACTTTGGTTCCTCGTGGAGTCTTTACAAATGTTGGAGAAGACTTGGGGCTCTACAACGAATTTACAAGGATTGATCCTTGATGAGCAGAAAAATATAACCATTTAGATGGTGGCCAACTATGTTGTTCTTTGTGGGTACGTGTGGCTCTACATGTTAGGGCCTTTGATGATGTGGACTTCGTCAATTGATGTAGGATAAAGTGGGGTGTCGATGGTTTTTTAGAAATTATGGGTATTTATGGATGGGCTCTCCATAGCTTTTATGGGTTGCCTTGTCGTAAGTACCACATATCACATCAAACTTTCAAGAAAGTGTGGTTAATGATGTTTATCTCCAACTTTCCAGCTATTTATATTCTAATCAAGCTTATGATGACCCTAAGATATAATGCGATGTACTTAAGGAATTCAAATTTTGGCCCCATGGCTAAAAGGTCTATGAAAATGTGTAAGTTCAAAGTGACTTCTAGCATGTCAATTATTAATTATCTGATAAATTTTAGCATGGCTTTCTATCTAAGCTTATTGTACTTAAGAAAAGATTATGGCACTGCGGAGATGATTTCCTTGGGAATGACCACCAACGCATGTAAACTTCTGGAAGCATTAACTATGCTTTCTTATCCTTAGTGGTTTGGAAGTGGTGTTACAAGGTTGGATAAAATCGTCAATGACTAGTTCAATTCTCGACTAGCTTTTTTTTTTCTGGGCTAGTTTTTATGAGCTGTGTGTTGAGATGGGTGGCAATAGGGTAAAGACTAAGCCTAAAAATTGCGATGAATTTCGTAGGGACCCTATTGTGTGGCACATCTACATGGAGGGGGGGTTGGCGCCTCTATTAGAAAGTCTAGTGGGTCATGACAAAAAGGTGTCAACGCAATTTGTTGGCTCCTAGAGGGACAAGAGAGTTACTATGGGAGGAATTTTGTTTGAGGTTAATGAGGAGGAGATAGACAAGGCGACAGGCCTTTCCTGTAACAACAAGAAGTACAAGAAGCACACCAAAACCCAGGACCTTGAGAGCCTCAATGCTTTTTCAAGGGCAATGAGAAGTCAATTAAGAAGTAGTCAGGCTTTGACAAAGTGGCACTTCCTAAAATGTGGGATAAGGTGTGTTTAGCTCTCATAAAATATGTAACTTTAGAGGGAAGATTTTTTTTTTTTTTTACTTTTATCATCTACCGTTACTCAACCACCTTAGGCATTGAATGTTCCTTAGCTTTCCTTTTTTTCTGTTGACCTCACTTGAAAGATCAATAAAGGAATCCCTTGAAGGTGCTTCTCAAAACCCTGACCAACTACCTCCCCTGCCTCTTCACCAGGGCCTCATTCTTTGGATCTACCATTTCCATTTGGCCATATGCCCCCTAAAACCATCTTTGTTGTTTGTGTGGAGGAATTGGAACCACCGGACCTATCCCTTGAGAAACCATCCACTATTGCTTTTGTTGGTCCCAAGAGAAAAACCCCTTGCTGGACAATGAACCCCATGAGGTGCCTAAACCAAAAATCCCAACAAAAAAGAAGGGGGAGTTGGTTTGGTCCATTCCAAGGCTATGGGTAGACTTTGCAAGCTTAAGAATACCCCCACCAAGTTGGACAACAGACCAACAACAAAGAAGAAGGGTAAAAAAGACACTACGTGCTAGGTGGAGTTGTTGGGCACATACAGTGAGGGAAAGAGTGATGTAGAAAAGGATTCCAAAGGTGACACTATTGTGGCTACAAGTATTGACATGTGGATGGAGAAAACAAGTGTCAAGAGGTCTCATATATTGGAAAATAACAAGAAAGAGATACTAGTGGATGAAATTTCTATCAACTCAAAGTGGACTAGCGACAAAGATGAGTGTAAAAAGGACATTATTGAGGAGGAAGAGGAGTTCATGGAAGGTCCCAACCACTTCTTAGACCTAAAAAAAATGCTCAAAGAGGGCTCCACCCACTCTTCAGATCCCAGGGCCATAGAGGAAGAGACAAATAAGAGGAAGAGTGACAAGGAGGGGGACATCAACAAACTACAGGAGCAGATGAAGAAACTTGAACGAAAGTTATCTAGGCTGACACGTTTCACCATTAAGATTATCCACGGATTTGTCATCACTTTCTCTAATGTCATCAAGGAGGAGGTGGACAAGAAGATCGGGGGTGAGGGTCCTAATTGGGTTGGGGATGATGTTTTAAATCTCCTCATTCAGAAATAGGAAGGTGTCGCCAATTAGTGGGTTGGTTTGTGTGTCTTTGTTGGGCCTCTGTTGTCCATGTGTTGTGTTTGTTATCTTTTTGGTTTATGTTGTTTTGTGGTCTAGACTCTATAATGTACTATTGATCTTGGTCTCTTTTTGGCCCTTCGGGCTTGTCGTGTAATGGGTATTGCACCCAATAAATGCAACTTATCTAATCAAAAACATGTTAAATGTACTCTAGTCATTACATATGGGACAAACAAGTAAAAGTGAGTCTAAAATAAAGGGGCAAAGTGCTAGGTTACAATTATTAGCTCACTAGTATTTAAAGTTCATTAGTTGCTTGCCCTAATTTTTAGGAAATTTTAAGGTTTTTTTGGTATTGATCAAAGTTAATATGGTTATAATTGTGAGACCTCATTCATGTTCCTTTAGGGAAATGACTACAACATCTAAGGTACCTAAAATTGACAACTTGTCGTTACATTATGCATATACATTTACTATAATAACTAAATGTGGTATTGAAATAAATATCTCACATCTATAAATCAATCTATCTAAGCTAATTAAATAAATATACATTACCAAGAAAAAATTATTCTAGATGAATTAGAGTGGTTCCATAAATTAATAGTAATCAATGTGATGATAAAATGAGAGTAAATAGGGTACTTGGCTCTAAAATCGACAATAGAAGGATGACGTTGATGGTTCACAAGATTGATTCACCACCATTTTGAATTTATGTCCTTTATCTAACAAATGTATTGAAAGCTAAATAGGAGCGAGAAAACCATGAGGGTCAATCCCAAATGTCACATGCTTGATCATGATCAATGTGGATTAGAACTCTAACACTTAGATCTAAACTAGTGATAAAATAGACTTCGACAAAGTGCTTGCTCTAATCTCCAATATTTGATTAGCTCGTAAGGACTTAAATGTTTATAAACACCTTATGAGAATATGTCAAATCATTAGGGTTAAGTTCTCCTAGGTTGGACCCCTAGATCAATCAACTATATAGATCTTATCAAAGATAAAGATAACATACACAATAGTGCAAGTGGCCTACATGAAATTGATGTAGATTCTTATTCCTTATCCCTTACAAAAATAAAATATGCTCTAATGTCTTTAAATACCAAGACATATAACAACACGTTACACAAGTGGCTTGTAGAAAGGGTCAAGAAACATGGAATTAGAGTGCATGGAAATGAACCTGCGTAGGGAAATGATTATAACATTTAGGCAAGGAGTAATTGCATTGAGGTAAGTGTGAATGGGGTGTAATAAACGGGTGAATGGTGAATGCATGTGAATAAGATTAAATGTAGATGAATATAGTTCAAAGCATGATCCAAAACTAGCAAAAGAGTGTGCCACTTTTTGATATGTAATAATTATATCTTAGGCATTCCTGTAAGGTGGGTACAAAACTAAATGAGAAATAATATGGGTATGCAAATTTCACAATCACATTTTTTGTAATGCCACAAGCTTTCACCTATATATTAATGACCACAAAATAGACAAACAAGTTTTTAACAATACAAATATGATAGTTACATGTCATATTATACACTCATGTGCACAAGGTATCATGACACAACATAACCACACACAATACACCCATTACCAATTCACCAAGTAGGTGGCACAAGTAGAAGGATTGACTGTATTATGTGACAAAGTCACTGTGATGATCATATAAGAGGATAGAGTTTCCTCTATGATGAGTAATAGACGCAATCCCACAATCTTGTTATATCATGAATACAAGGAATATAATGAGAGGCATTAAACATCCCAAGACATCATTCTTGGCATCCAAAAATAAATAGGAAAGACATCCACTCACTAAGATTTCCTACATAAGAGGTAGGTCAATTAGGAGATACAAGATCTTGACCAAGGGTTAGGTACAAAGAGATCAATATCTCTCAAAATGCCTAAAGGAACACCCAAACTAAGATGCTAGCAACATAAAGCAAACCCCAAGGAATAATTCTTATCTAGGGAATTTTCCCAAAAAAAGCATGGGAATGCTTATTATCCCAAGGTTTGGACTATAGTACACTTATGGACACCAATACATGTTTTGGAATACACTTTAGGAATTTAAGGCATCTTAAGGATACTAGTGCACCTACACTGCAATCCTCCATCTATGTTTATGTCCCATGGATTTTTCCTAAACAAAGATTCATCAAGACTAACTTAACCAAGCCAAAAATATAAACCTTCTTATGGATTTTTTGATATTGAACACAATTGTTTGAAAAAATACAAACACAAAGATAACCAATCTAATTCATAAATCTACTAGGATGTGGATCAACATTCAAATCTAAGGATGGGTTAAATAGGTAGGGGAACCCAATGGTACACCCAACTCACTCTAGGATAGTCATTTTGACACTTTGGCACAACTCCCACCACCAAAGTCTCATAACTCATAAGCTTCTCAACACCACCCAAATTTAGGGGTAGGAAAATAGAGCATTTACAAGACCTCAATATATTTCTAAACTTTCTATGCACCTACACACATATGATAAGAATAGTAAGTAAGCTAGGAATACAAATACCACATAAGATTTCATTTTTTACCATCCATTACATCATCTCAATTACATCAACTATCCATAGCATACATTACATCTACATTGTTTTTCATGTTCATTCTACAAGAATATGAAACTAGGTTTTCTAATCACATTTATATCACATGGCTAAATATGAGAAAAATAATACAAAATTCCATGTGTTATGTCACAAGAAGATTGGGACAAAATAATAGAAAAGCTAAGGGTATCATTCTAGACTCAATGTGGTCAATTCAATATTATTGAAAGTACATGAAGAGACCACTACAATGCTTGTTTGGAATAAATTAGGAGATTTGTATCAAGCTAATATATGGTTAACAAGTGGGCATTTGGGCGGTGGCTTTCCACACTAACGGTTGTGGAAAGCCCATGTGATATTGATAACTCTCCCATTACGATAGCTAGACTGTGTTATGATGATTGGGCGTTGGATGATATTCGTGGCAGGCTCGTCTAGATTGTTAGATGGACTACCTACTTGGTAATTTCATGGGACAAGCAACAAAGCATGAATAATGATGGCCCTTGACAGTATTTAAAATGCATTCTCTTTGGTTTCAATGATACAAATGTCCGGCGATATACAAAGCTTGCTCTCCTTACTCGGCTTATCATTTCAACTAGGTGTTAGGCTTGGTGGATGTGTCCTTTCCGTGTGAGGTGGAGCTAATGCATCAGTTCTAGGCTAGATTTTCATGGGGAATGTATAATCAAGGTTAGTGTAATAATGGAAAGGACAAATTACAATGATCCCCATGATATTTTCAACATTTCAGCTTACTCAGTGTTAGGGGAGAGGAGTCGATACGTAAGCGGGGGCCCCAATGTGCGATGGGACATGTGCTTGTGGGGGCCCACACGTATACGTCGGTCCTCCACAACTTAAAAAAAAAATCATTCATACATAGGCACGATGACATCAAACATAAATTAGATTTCAAATGTACAATTAATAGCATTCATTTGAAAATAAAACAAGTACATGCTAGTAGGAAAACATGATGAAGTGTATACAACTTGTATTTGACATATAACAACTAGCATTTCGACATGGAATTTAAACAGCCCAAACATTAAGACATGCACCCTTCCCCGTAAACTGGTTAACCCAACTGTCACACCAATGCACGCGTCACTTTGACATCAATCACAACTACACACCATAAACAAGGTGACAATCCAACAACATTCAAACCCATCTGACCCAGCTTTGACTGACTGGCTAACCCATTACAACAATGTTTCCCATTGTAGCATAACCAAACCAACATGCAAATGCATTCGCCTATCCTGTCAACCATGAGACCTTCAACACATATCAGCTTCAATCTGTCCCATCTTGCCAAGTAGGGTGCACACATACTCGAGCCAAAGCCAAATATCCCACCTGCATCCATTTAATAGTCCTGTAAGGCCGCCATTATTCAAAAACAAAACATGGAAACAATTTCAAACAATCCACCAAACCAATCAAGTCAATAATTAATGGCCGAAATTAATCAAATCTCCAATTCATACGAAATAGAATTCAAATTCAAAACAGGACAACAATTTAATTCACCACACCAAACAAGCATCAATCAAATTCAAATAATTCCCAATTCAAATAGCTGTGAAAACCAAGATGTATTCACTTATTCTACAGAGAGCGACATAAGAAAAGGAGGAGTGAAAAGTACATAATTGAAAGAGTTAACATCAAGGGGAGGCAAAAACTTAGATTCCGGTGCACCAACATCCATATTGTTCCAGGTTTTCCTTTCACACTTTTCCATTCATTTTAATTTATATTGTTCTTCATTACAACCATTATTGTTTTCCATTCTAAGCTTTATATTGATCTTCATTACAACCATTACAGTCATAGGTTTTTATTTATGTTTCCCTAGGGTTTATATTGCAAATATTATAGTCATAGGTGTTTCTTTATCTATCGCTAGGGTTTATATTGCTAATATTGCAGTCATAGGTTAGCATATGTGTTCCATAGGGTTTATAATGCAAATATTACAGTCATGGTTTACCATTTAAAGCTTTCCCTAGGGTTTATTTTGCAAATAATACAATCATTCGTTAGCATATACATTCCCTAGGGTTTATATTGCAAATATTACAGTCACAATTTACCATTTCTATTTCCCAAAGGTTTATATTGCAAATGTTATAGTCATAGTTTACCATTTCGGTTTCCCCACAGTTTATACTGCAAATATTACAGTCATAGTTGACCATCTTTGTTTCCCTAGGGTTTATATTGAAAATGTTACAGTCATAGTTTAGCCTTTCTATTTCAGTAGGGTTTATATTGCAAATATTACACTCATAGTTTAGCATTTCTGTTTCATAGGTTCTGCATTATCATTCACCGTGCTTATCGTAGTATCATAGGTTCTGCATTATCATTCAGTCTGCTTATCGTAGTCTCATAGGTTTTTCATTATTGTTTATATGGTAAATATTAGTCATGGTTTACCATTTCTGTTTCATATGTCCTGCATTATCATTCACTTTGCTTATCTTATTCTCATAAGTTTTGCATTATCATTCACTCTAGTTATCTTATTCTCATAGGTTATGCACTGTCATTCACTCTGGATATCTTATTCTCATAGGTTATGCATTATCAGTCACTAAGGTTTCTATTTTTATCAGGTTTTGGTTTGCAATGTTTTTCATAGGTTTTCGCTCCATCAATTAAAAAATATTTATGCCTATCAATGAGTTCGTCATAGACAAAATATGTGACATTTTTTAAACTCTTACTGTTTTTCATTCATAAGCTTTCTATTGTGTCATAGTTCATATATGAGTGTGGTTTTCACTTTGTTGTGCATGAGAATGTTAATTTTGCAAACGCTTAAGAGATATGAGATGTTCTTAAACTCTATCTCCCTTGCACAGTTTGTAATTTTGTGCTTCTTACTCCTCTCTTTCCTTATGTCGCTCACTCCACAATAGATGTAACCAAATATTAAACTGTTAGAAAACATTATCTCAAATGAAATGCAAGAAACTAAAAAGATAACACATACAAAAACTAAATAATCTTCTATTCAAGCATCACTCTCTTCATACATATAAAGATAACTGTTCAAGCATTTGTGTTTCATAGTTTACCATTTATGTTTCATAGGTTCTGCATTATCATTGACTTTGGTTATCATATTCTCATATGTTCTGCATTACAAACTAATTATTCTTATGTTCAAGCATCACATCACTCTCTTCATACATATAAAGATAATTGTTCAAGCATTTTTGTTTAATAGTTTACCATTTATGTTTCATAGGTTCTGCATTATCATTGACTTTGGTTATTGTATTCTCATATGTTTTGTATTACAAACTAATTATTTTTTTGTTCAAGCATCACTTATTTGATTGTACTTATTCTGTGTAGATGGCCAAGGGAAATCAGTGGTGACTCGTACTGGGAACAAAAAAAAGAAAAGAGCCACGACAAGGTTTCCCTCCGACAAACGAGGGGCTAGATCCCCCCTGAAATAGATCATATTGCACAAGTAGATGAGGTTTCTACTCCACAAATACCATAGATTGAGGTTTCTACAACTCAAATACTGCAGAAGGAAAAAAAATACAAAAGTTGTGGTCTTCAGATGACATGAAAAGGGCACTCTATGACATTGAAGAGAATGACATGTCAATAAGGGGGGCTTCCAAAAAGTGGCCAATCCCAATAGCCACACTGTCCAAATGGCTAGGGGGTCTAACAACAACTTCCAAGAAAGGTCCACAAACAATCCTCACTAAAGAGGAAGAACATATTATTGTCGAATAGTGCAAGCAAATGGCTGATATTGGTCATGGTCTTGAGATAGTCAATCTTAAGTCTGAGGTTACTCAAATATGTTAGAATAGGCAAAACCATTTCACCAATGGGTTCCCAAGGAAGTCCTGGTGGACAGGCTTCAAGCATAGACATCCTGAACTTGCATTACGAACTGCTGAAGGCCTAGAAAAAGATAGGGCATTCAATCTTAGAGCTGATGTTGTAGTTGCATTTTACAAAACATTATTTGCAACATACGAAGCCATGCTATATGGTCTTGATTGCATGTGGAATTGTGATGAAACTGACATCCAAGTAGGAAAAAATGGGTCCATGAAGGTGCTTGCAAGAAAAGGTAGCAGGAATGTCTCTTACATTATCCCAAAGAGTTGTGAATGGATAACCATTCTATGTTATGTCAATGTTGTCAGGCAGAGCATTCCAGGATTCTACTTGTTCAAGGGGAGTGTGAACATAGATAATTACATCATAGACTGTGAACCATATTCTTGCATGGAAACCCAGCCCCATGCATGGATGACCAAACAATTGTTCATAGATTGGTTGACCCACTTCAAAACCTCAGTTCCAGGTGGTGTCTCACCCACCAACAGGGTGTTGCTGATCTTTGACGGCCATGGAATTCATGTAGCACTCAAAACCATCCAGGAAGCAAGAGAAATTGGTGTAGATTTGTTAACATTGCCATCACACACATCACATAAGCTACAACCGTTGGATGTGAGTGTGTTTGCACCTTTTAAAGATTACTTCAAATTAGAACGTGCATATTTTTTGTCAAGGTTTCCAAACATTGAAGTGAGGAGGACAAGACTTGCAATGTTAGGTAGCAAAGCAAAGAAAAGAGCTTTGACAGTTGACAACATCAAAGCTGGGTTTAAAAGGATTGGTATATGGCCACTGAATCCTAATGCACTTATCAACGACATGCGTCCCAGTGAGACATTTGTGGTCAGTGATGATGCTAACACAGTTGAAAACATTCTCAGCCTTTCTGGAGTTGGTCTATCAAGTGATGATGTCGCAGTATTGCAGTCCACTCTTCCAGATGGACACTTGTAGACTGCAACAAAAACACAAAACTCACCTCATAGCTGTCTTGTTGAATCAGTTGCACAAGTGGTGGTTAATGAACAAATCCCTCCCATGGTGGATAGCCTCATTGATCAATTCAGCTAAAGTTTAGATCTTCCATCACAACGAAGCCAACCATCCTAGTTGGTTGAGGGAGCAATGAACTTGGGAATTAATTCGGAAGTCCCAGAACAATAGGATACCTATACTTTCCCATCACCACCACCAGAAATTGACCCTTCTCAAGTTGTGCATTACTATGCTCCTTCTTGCATTTCAGATTTACGAGGCAACAAATATGTACCAGAGGACTCACAAGTAGTGGAGGTCATTTCCACACAGTGGGATGGGATAGAAGAAACACAAACAGTTCTGCACATCAACAATTTCCTCAAGTTGCCTATGCACAATGTCAGTCAAAAGAAATCCAAAGCTAGTGCAACTCGGATCAACAGACAGTCACAATTGTTGACAACAGATGACTACATGAGGTTGTTAATGGAGCAAGAGCAAAGGAAGAAAGAGGTTGAGGACATAAAAGCAAGAAAGAGACAACATAATAAGGAGAAAAGGGAAACAAAAATTGTGGTAGCAAAGTTGAAGGAGAATGCCAGAATTGAGAAGGAAATACTGCGAAAAGAAAAAGAGCAGCAAAAATTATAATAGAAAAAGGATAGAGATGCAAAAAAGGAGCAAGAGAGGCTTCGCAAGGAACATGACTAAAAGGAAAAATAGATTGAGGAGGCACAAAGGACTTTACAAAGAGAGGTTGTTAAGGAACCCTTCTAATCCTTTGTCTCAAAGTAATGGAGTCTTCTGTGATATTCTTAACATTAATATCCCTCAATTCTCCACAACAATGAATTATTCAAGCCTCTCCCAATTTGACTTTAGGGGCACCCAATATCCATATCAATTTGGCACTCGGAATGTACAGATGTGTTCACCACCACCCCCAACAAATGTCACTTGCACCCAATTTACCACTCCAAGTCCCACTCATGTATGCAACACTCCTCGTCAAGTGGAAGGGGACAAGAACATGGAAATTGGTGTTAGGGTTAGAGATGGCAGATATCTAACAATTAAATGCAGATTTAAATAATAAACAGAGAAACTAAAACATACACAGAATAAATCATAACACAGAGAATTTAACGTGGTTCACCCAATCTGGGCTACATCCACCAAACCGCAGCCATCCAATACTTTTATTATCCAGTGCAAAACCTATTACAATCTCGCGAATAATCGCGTTTTTCTTCATACTGTAACCCCCATCCCAACCCCTTTTAACAAGCTTTTAGAAGCTTCTAGAATTAGGGTTTTACAATGTCGGTTTTCTTTCTTTTTTGGAGATTTTTCCTTTTTCGCTGACGACGCGAAAAAAAAAAAAAATAAAATTTTTCTTGGGGGCTGCCGCCCCCGAACCCCCGCCTGGGGCCCGGCCCGGCCCCGGCCCCCGGCGAGGGCGGGGGGCCAGGGTGTACACTATACCATGGGCTCTACAGTATAGCATGATCAGTCGCCACATACCAACAATTGGCACCCCAACCAGCCAGGATCCATTTCACAACAGCAGTAGCTAGATGCTGCATATTTTTTTGGTTTTTACATGCAATTCAAGTTTCATACACTTTAGAAGTTTTGATATTTACAAATGCACCGAAATTGTGGATAGTTGTAATTTTTTGATAAGTACAAATTGACCGTTATTGTTTTGGTTTGTGAAGTAATCTGATCAGATTCCAAAAAGTGTTGTATGTAATTTGAAATGTTTGTTATTGTTTTGATTTGCAATGTATGCTTCTTCGTTGATTGTTTTAAATCTATTATAATTATAGATGCATCATTATTGTTTTGATTTGCAATGTATTATGATCATATTGCAATGTGTGTTCTATGTAATTTGCAATTTAACACTGTTTTGGTTTGTAATGTTTGCTTCTTCATTGAAATTTTGTCATTTTCTATTCTTTTTTTGCCTTCATTTTTCCACGTGGGAGGACGATATTGGTCCATGTGGTTTAAAAATTGAAAAAATGACCTGTCGACTGATACGTAGGCACCTCGGGTGCCACTTCCTACGTGGCACGATGTCTAAATTTAGCAGCCTTGCCACCTCAACTTCTCTCAGTCTGCCACCCGAAGAGGCCACTAAGTTGCATTTATCACTCGCCGCCACTTCCTATACTTCTCAATTGTCGTGTTGAATGCAACTCTCCTCTCCTTAGCTTAGTGCCACCCCACAATATTTTTCCAACCAACCTATACATATACATATGTATATATGCATACATATACAATATACATATACATATGTATATGCATATATACAAATATATATGTATACATATATACATATGTATATACATATCCATATACATATGTATATACATATCCATATACATATGTATATACATATCCATATACATATACAATATACATATACATATGCATATACATATGTATATGCATATGTATATGCATACATATACATATGTATATACATATGCATACATATACAATATACATATACATATTCATATGTATATGCATACATATACATTACATATGCATACATATACAATATACATATACATATACATATATACATATACATATGTATATGCACATACATATCTATATACCTATACATATGTATATGTATGCATATGTATACCCATATACATACATATTTTCTGAGCCAACCTGCATTGAATGCTCCCAGTGCCTCGCTCTTGTCGCCAACTTTTCAGCCTTTCATTCTAGCCTCTTGTCATTCTTTCTTCACTTGCATGCAAGAACCTGCTCGATTCATCGTCTGCAATCTTCAAACCTCAATCCACAACCTGTGATGTTCAAACTCCATTTAATAGATGGATAGACACCGGTTGGTGAACATTACAAGCAACTTCTTTCTATTGTTACATATACATATATGTATATCTTTATGCATATTATAAATATACATATACATACATATATGTATATGTATCTATAGATACATATTCATATACATATGTATGTACATATTCATATACATAGACTTATACATATGTATATATATGTACATGTATATGTATATACATATAGGTTCTACTTCATCAATTCAGTCAACTAAGCAATAGAGACATAAATCTATTCTTGGTAAGCAAAATAATGCATGTAAGTAATTCTATATACATATATGTATACACATATATATATACACATATACATATATGTATACACATATATATATACACATATACATATACATATACATGTATATATATGTACACATACACATATGCATATACATTTATATACACACACATTGGTTGTATTTTTCACTGGTTGTGCTCCATCAATTCAGTCATATAAATATGGTTGTTTTGTTAATGTAGACCGTAGAAAATTGGATGCGCACGTATCGCCTCGTCTCCTCTAGAGAGTCATGTGTATTCTTGCATTCAGTAATGAATTAGGGAGACTTGAATTTATGAACGCTCTTTCGATGGCAACCTATGCTGCATGGGTCCACAATTCCATTTGAATTGTGAAGTGCAGAATACGTAACCATCAGAGAGCCTTCACAAAACCAAGTCACCTAAGTGATTCAAATACAAAGCTAGAATAGTAGACCTTCATGTTCGAACCATGAAAATAATTGTAAATTCCAACCATACAAATATTAAACACAATTTGCAATGTCAAATTTTGTGCAATTGTTAGAAGATGTAATGGTTTAGGGAGACTTGATTTTCCCAAAGTCTTTCTAATGGTAATCTATGTTGCACTTTGTCCACAATTGGAACTTTCAACTGTGAAGTGCTACATAGGCAACCATGAAAGGCCTTAGGAAAACCAAGTCCCCTAAATACATTTTCTAACAAAGCTAGTACTCATTATTGTTCTATGGTAATACATGTGAATACTTTAAGGTTTTCATGGCTATTTGAATTGGGAATTATTTGAATATGATTGATGGTTGTTTGGCGAATCTGATTTGATTTCGGCCATTAATTCTTGACTTGTTTGGTTTGGTGGATTGTTTGAAATTGTTTCCATAATTTTGTATTTAATAATCGGTGCCTTACAACTTGTAAAAATGGAAGCAAATGGGATTTTGGAGTTCACCACGACTATGTTCACACCCTACTTGGTGAGATGGGACAGAGTGAAGCTGATATGTGTTATAGGTTTCATGATTGATGAGACAAGCAGATGCATTTGATTGTTGGTTTGGTTATGCTACGATGGGAAACATGGTTGTAATGGGTTCGCCAGTGGCTCAAAGACGGGTGAGATGGGTTTGAATTGTGTTGACTTGGCACCTTGTTTACGTTGTGTAGATGTGATTAATGTGAAAGTCACGCCTGCATTGGTGTAATAGTTGGGTTTACTAGTTTACGAGGAAGGGTGGATGTCTTAATGTTTGGGATGTTTAAATTCCATGTCGGAATGCTACTTGTTATAGGTAAGATACAAGTTGGATACACTTCATCATGTTTGGCTACCAACGTGTACTTGTTTTGTTTTTAAATGAATGTTATTAATTGTGTATTTTAAATCTGATTTATGTTTGATATCATCATGCCTATTTATGGATGATTTTTTTTTTTAAGTTGTGGAGGATCAGCGTATAGGTGCACATCATATAAAGCAGAGGACACCCCCAAATTAATCAATGGTACCTAAAAAAGATACAATTGTTGCAAGTCTGAATTTATGAAGCATACACATACACAAACACATATACATATACATAGACATAAGTGAATTAAACACGATAGTAGAGAAGTATAGCAAGGGGCAACATGTGATAAATGTGATGCAGTGGAGTGTTAGGGTGGCTGACTGAGAGAAGTAGATGTGGCAAGGTTGCCCACTTAAGACCTCTTCACACATCTATACACACACAAATTTAAATATACACATACGCATTTACACATACACATTTACATATACATAGACATAGACATAGACATAGATGCACACATAGACATATACATACACATGCACATATAGATTTACATAGACATAGACATACACATAAACATACACATACTTGCAGACATAGACATAGACATAGACATAGACATAGACATACATATACACATACAAATTTACATAGACATAGACATGCACGCAGACATAGACATAAACACATCCAACACATGGAATAGATGTATTTTGAGTTACAAAACAAATTCCACATCAATGTATATGTCTCAAAAGTTAATTGCATCGATATATATGGACATTTAAAAAATCAACATTCTAAAGTCACCAAAGCAATTGAACAGTCTATGCCATTTACAAAAAGGCATTGTTGACTGCAGGTCTATAGCACCAAATTATAACCAAAGATAGAGGACAATAGCCAACATCACCTTACAGAGTACAATTAAGGCCAACACACACTGAGAAGCTATAGAACTACTGTCAATAATGCCTTGTAGAAAACAACATAAAGTGTATAGTGGTGCAACCATGCACACAAAGCCAAAGACTTCAATGACACAAACATAGACATAGACATAGACATAAACATACACATACACATATAGATTTACATAGACATAGACATATACATACACGCAGACATAGACATAGACATACACAAACACATACACATACACATACACATACATACACATACATTGCCATCATTGTGAGAAAAAAAATAGAAGTTGCTAGAATGAAAGGCTATAAAGTTGACAAGTGTACGAGGCACTAGGAGCATTGGATGTAGGTTGGCTCGAAAAATACGTAGGATGTCGTGAAAGTAGTATATGTACATGTATATGTTATGTATATGCATATACATAAACATATGCATATGTGTATGTCTATACATATGCATATGTATAAGAAGAAGATGCAAAGATCTTAAGCATAGACAAGTTGGACACACTTCATCATGTTTGGCTGCTAGTGTGTAATTATTTTGTTTCAAAATAAATACAATTACGTGTGCATTTAATATTTGATATACATATACATATGTTTGAATTGCGAAATCCTAACCATTGGGAAACATAACACCCCCAATTTAATGAATGCCACCTAAAGAAAATAGCATTAATGAATGAATGAAGCAGCACGTATGAAAACCCTAAACCCCCAATTTTATCAATGGCACTCAACAACACTAATCGAAACGTGAACATCAATCCATGACTGTAATGGCTGTAATGAAGAACAATTTAAAGCTTACAAATGGAAAATAGTAAGAGTATAACAATTATCACATATGTATATTGACTGAAAAAAATAACACCAACATATTTATCTATGGCACAAAAACAACATACATTTTTAAATTCACTAAATAGATGAAGCAAAACCTAAAAAAAGATTAACCCAAATTAATTGTTTTGGTTAATGAAACAGAGAACACAACCCAATTGAATGATAATGCAGAACCTATGAGAATAGGATAAGCAAAGTGAATGATAATGCAAAACCTATGAGTCTATTTATTTTGACTATAATAAAGTTAAAAAATGTATCCAACTATTTTCAAAGCTTAGGAGTGGAAAATAGTAAGAGTTTAACAATTATCACAAATGTATATGAATGATTTAATAGAGAAAAACCCATAAAAAAAAATAACACCAACATATTTATCTATGGCTCGGAAACAAAATATTTTTTCTAGTGACTGAAAAGATGAAGCAAAACCTAAAAAAGAATAACCCACATTATTTTTTTTGGTTTATGAAACAGAGAACACAACCTAACTCAATGATAATGCATAACCTATAATAATACGATAAGCAGAGTCAATGATAATATAGAACCTATGAGAATAGGATAAGCAAAGTCAATGATAATACAAAACCTATGAGATAACAATTAGCAGAGTGAATGATAATGCAAAACCTATGAGATTACGATAAGCAAAGTCAATGATAATGCAGAACCTATGAGAATACAATACACACAGTCATATGGCAATGCAAAACCTATGAGAATAGGATAACGAGAGTCAATGATAATGGAGAACCTATGACAAAGAATACGATAACTAGAGTATATGATAATGCATAACCTATGAAACATAAATGGTAAAACTATGACTGTAATTTTTGCAAAATAAACCCTAGGAAAACATAAATGCTAAACTATGAGTGTTATATTTGCAAAATAAACCCTAATGGAAGAGAAATGTGAAAATATGAGTGTAATATTTGTAATATAAAATCTACAGAGCATAACCCATATAAACAAAAATACAGCTTCATCTACGGCAAGGAAACAATGAACAATATTATTAATGAAAGGAGTAAACAACCCCATAAATTTCAATGGCGGAGAAACAACCAACAATATTATTATCTATTCTGTGAAGAGTGCGATGCTTGAACAAAATATTTATTTCCAAAAATTGAGTGTGTTTATGAACACAAATAGGAAAGTGTTTATAAACACTAAATGTGAACCAAAAAAAAGATTTATGCAACACCAAAAGTAGCATAAAACAAACAAAAATTGCAAACAAAACTAAAAAAACCAAATAATGGTGAACCTTAGTGAGCAAGCTCACCTGGGTCAAACGGCTCGATGCATGACCCATACAATAGCTGAATCCCAAGCATGGTGGCGAGGAACCTGTTTGTTTCTTGCATGGCCTTAATCGAGCCTTTGGTAACGTTCACTAATTGGCGTATGCCCATCTCCTAACCAAATTCTACCTACTTACGAACTGGTCTCCGAGCATCGCAGGTTGTGGATTGAGGTTTGAAGATTGCAGACGACGAACCGAGCAAGTTCTGGCGTTCAAGTGAAGAAAGAATGACAAGGGGCTAGAATGAAACGCTGAAAAGTTGGCGACAAGAGTGAGGCACTGGGAGCATTCAATGCAGGTTAGCTCGAAATAAACATGGGCTGCCCTGGAGCTTAGGAGAGGAGAGTTTCATTCAACACTGCAGTCGAGAAGTATACGAAGTGGCAGGGAGTGATAAATGTGACTTAGTGGCTTCTTAGGGTGGCAGATTGAGAGAAGTTGAGGTGGCAAGGCTGCCAGGTTTGGACGTTGTGCCACGCAGAAAGTGGCACTCGAGGTACCTACGTATCAGTTGATGGGTCATTTTTTCGATTTGTAAATCACGTAGACCAATATTGTCCTCCCACGTGGCAAAATGAAAACAATTTTTTTTTTTTAAATTATATTATTTATTAACCGTTTTTTAATATTGGATATTTGCAAAAAAAATTATTGGCCCACGTGCCCTGCCACGTGGACTGAGCACTTTTAAGTGTGTACGTATCAGCTCCTCTCCCCTATCTAATCCACCCAACATATATTGGCCATTAGGGAAAAACTTTCTACAACCGTAGCAAAGAATGAATAGAGAAGAGTGCATTTAATGTACAATCAGAGTTGACTGTAAAGATCTTAGTGTTGATTGACCGTAGCAATCATATCTTCTACTGAAAAACCAATGATCTTGACATGAGATAGGTGAATGTTTATTAGACGATTAAATACACCACATCCACTTGGAGGCTAGTTGCAACAAACATAGCCAGCACGCAAGAATCAATTTGCAATGTCCTTTTTAGTCACTCCCAAGAAGGTCGCTATCATCATCCCAATATACATCTGCAATGGCGCATGACACAAATTACTATGACAACAATTCTTCTTACTACATAGGCCACGATCCTATATCCGCAATACTTCCAATCTCTTGATGGCTATGACACACTAAGACGTGCTCAGATTTTTGTGACCAACATAAATAGTGAGGCTTGGGAATGGCATGGCGAATTAGGATGATAGAAATAACGATAGCACTTTACTTCCGTTATGGAGATGAATGAGATCCCCTTCCCACCATTGCCAGTTGAAGTTTTCAATGGATGTGACCATTCACTAGATTGAGGAGGTGGCGTTTTATTTGGACATGGTTATGATGAAGATATTAATGCTCCCAACTGTATCATTAACCTGTTTTGACCCTAAGCAGCGATCTGCACGTCACCTCAAGGGTGAAAGGAGACGACGTTGAGGAGGCTGCTTCCCTAATTATTAGTATTTTATTTTGCAGTGGGCATTGATATCGAAGTTATTCACCAGCAATATTCAATGGAACAAAGTAAATAACCTAAACTATTTGATGAGCTTGCAACCGAGTAGGGAGGGTGTGAAGAGGGCGACTGGGAAAGATACATGTGTGGGGAAAGAAAACTGAGACCCCAACAATTGTGCCCATCTAAACTGCGATCTAAGACGCCACTGGTGGATGTGATACCAGCAGACAAGACATGGCAAGCAGATAATGCGATTCATAGGGAGGACAATACGACTTTATCAGTCAAAAAGAGCTTCTGTTACATCGACATATGGTTACTTAAAAGAGATTCAACAATGATTTCCTTGTTGAGATTTTTTTCTTTTCTTTTTCTTTATAGCACTCTTTTTTCTTTTTTTATTTTATTCTTACAATATTTGCTAGAGGAGCAATGTTTTCAAACGCTTTCTGCTTGTTACGTTTCACTATTTTTCATTATTTCCAGCAGATTGCATGAGGAATGTTAAACCTATTACACTATATTGTGGGTGGCACCTCTGCCCGGGAGGCAATCACTAGATGTGCATTCTTATATATATTATTTCATTCCTCTATTCTCCTTGGTTGTTGCAGGATACTCAGGTGCACAGGTTCGACTTGGTCTAGGTAACCATTCTGCAATATTTTTGTTGTTCTCCCCTTTTTTTTGTGTAGGGTTTGTAGGAATTTTGATGGGTTTGTTTTCAGATAAAAGCCTCCTGCTCGACTGCTTATATAGTCAACTCACCCCACCTTAAACTTCCATATCACTTATCCACTTGCAACACATTCTTATCTTTATTTATTTATTTTTCTTTTCCTTCTGAGCAATGCGGATGGCTACAAATTTGGAAAGATTGAAGTAAACAAAGCAATAAGTCTACTTTATTTTATTTTATTTTTTTCTTTCATCTGTAAAACAACTAGTCTCGGTGACAAGAATACACTAAATATTGTTTCAACGAACAAAAAGGAAAATATGTGTAAACATGCCTAATTAATTTATTTCCCTATCCATTTTATTTTATTATTTTGTCAATAAACTTGGATAATGGCATTTTTGGTTTTTGTTTTGAAGCAGAAATAATATAGTTGCATCACTGTCACAATTTAACTCCCGCCCACTTGTTTCCAAGCAAGCTACCAACATAAAGCATTCAAGACCCATTTATTTGAGTAGTAACTATAAATAAAGTTCCCTTTAACTTGCTCATCTCGATAGAAGCTAACTGTTCCTATAGAAGCATTACACCAAAATAAATTAATTTAACTATTCATTGGTCCTACAGTAACAATGAGTTTGAGATATAAATACATATTCTTCCTTTTCAGGTTACAAGATAGGTCCATTGGGGATTTCCCCTCCCTCATAACAAGATATAATTTTCTCACGTAGACTTCTTATGATTCAATTGATGCTCAAGAATGAAACAACAAACATGCAAATCAAATAAACCTTGCTTATTCCATTCTCTTTCATGTTGTATCATAACATTAGCTTTTCATATTAGAACAACAAATTTAAAGAAATACAATGAAAGACACCCACAATTGATTAAGGCTTGATTAAGGCTTGCTCTCCACCCTACCGTAATGGCGTCATGGAGCCTCGTGGGCTCTAGCCATAACCTCGAGCAAGGAATTTTTAAACTCCACGATGATAAATGGAGTCTTTTCTTATCTTTACTAAAGGATAAAACTAACATAGCATCAATATCATACATCTAGGCCCTCTACCTCTATTTTCAACCATGATCCCTACACTATGTCACCTTCTTACAACCAACAAACAACAAAGGTAAATGGAAATGGGAAGAACTTATCTCTTTGCTTTTAGATGAAGGAATTGAACTCTCATATCCATCCTTCCTATCCAAGAGTTACAATTTGTGAAACTTCTATATATTTGAGGAGGAAGGAGTGAGGTGTTACCCACTTCTCCTCTTGGAGAACTTGAGTGGAGATGGTAGAAAGAAAGAGAAGAGGAGAGGATCCCACCTCTTGGAAAGATAGTGATCAAGATCATGTCTCTCTACTGAGATAGTGTTGCTCCAACATCAACAACATTAGCCCAAGTTTTATACATGATTATCTTTATTTTATTCATACCCCATTTTGAATTTCACATTTATTAAAGATTACAAAACACTAACAGCAATTCATTAATTTCATCTTTTACAACTTCGCTAGCATTTAAGTTTTAAAGACTTTCTTAGTAAATATGGTTTGTGTGTATACTATAGTCACTATAATCCACTTAGATAACTTGCCAAATAGTGTTGATACCCTAGCTTCATTCCACCTTTTAAATTGTATGTTTATAAGAATTTCCTTCTATATCATGGGCAAGATGGACATGGGGAATATGGCTTAGTTAAAAATTTCTAGAATTTTCCTTTTAAAAAAGCTATTTGATCATGAAAACAAAAATGTTGTTATGATTATCCAATATTTAACTTGTTTAAATATATGTGAAAAATACTATGAAATAAAGATTAGTAAACTTCTACGCTTTGATTTGCATTTTCATTCTCATACAACCATCTCAAACTATGAGGGCTTCCTCTTCAATACTTAATTTCAATAATGTTTCCTTTTAATAGTTCAGATACACTTCCAAAGAGAATCTGTTGCACAAAACTTCATCGATTCTTCCTTAGGGAATTCCAAACTCATATATATATAAATAAAATGTAATCACAAATGAGATAAGCTATTATATTACAACATACATCAATAAAAAAAAAAATTAATAAAATTGGTTTAGTCTTGAATAGTTGTATCATCCACCTTTACAATGATTTCTTCCCAAGAGTTTAGGAATGAATCAATTATTCTGCCTTATTCCCTTGGAAACAATTTCTATGGTTTTGCAATTTTCGTTTCTCTCGAACTCCTCATTCAACTATAATTTAGTTGAGTTAGGTCTTGAAATCAATGCCTATTCTTGAACTATTTTGATCTAGGATTATAATCTTTTCTACATCCTAGATAGAGTCTATGAGCATTCTTTGGATATGTTTTGGGTCTTCCCAACTTTATGGTCCATTCCTTTAACGATTTAAAATAGATCATATAAATTTAAATACTCTTTTAGTAGTTATAAGGTAATAAAGAGTAATGCACTAACGTTCCCAATTTCCAAGATAAGTCATTAAATTTTGATAATCTAGATTTTTAAAGGTTTTATTCATATATTATGACAATTATTAATTGTAATTCATGATCAAGATTTTGAAATTATATAATTGAATGTGTATAGTAAATATAATATTTTAGCTTAATTTTTTTACCATATCATATTGTTACAAGGAATCAAAAGAAAGTAAAATGTTTAGTGGTGACAATACCAATGAATATTTAATATTACTAATATCTTATGGAAAAATTACATCTTCTATAAAGCTTTAGGCATCATGGACAAGTTAGAAATTTTATCAGGATTAGGTGAGAAGGTTAATATTTTAATTTAAATTGTGTGAAATCATAAACTGTGTCATTAGACCAAATTTTATTTTAATTGTGAGCTTAGGGAATGAAATATTGAGCTTATTGCTTTAAGAAGAACTTTAAGAGGAATTTTTTATGATAAATTACTAACATATTTAATATCAACTTTAATTTTTATTTAATCATATGAAAATGGAACAATAGTCATAAGTAGATTAACTATAGCAAAATAACCAATTCACATCTCCTACATACTTCTATTATAAAAGAAAAAAAAAGAATTGGATTAGTTTATTTATGTGTTTGATGAGTGATTAGCTCATAGTAAGTGATAATAAAAGATTCAAGATGCATGATGTTATCCATTATAGGCTAATGGATTTCTTTTTTAGTCGTCATACATTACTATTACTATTTTGAATTCTATAGACAAACTTTATCATCAATTGATTTATATGGTGTAATTTCTCTTCTTAATTTGTTTTGTTTTATTATTGAAAAATAATATGTGTTAGCAGTATACATTGATTGCTATTTCTAATAAGTCATAACCCACTATAGAATGTGTTGTTTCTCTTGATATCATGCATGCACAGAGTCAAGCTAAATTGTGGAAAATCAACCTATTTATTTATGAGGCTTGTGTGCATCATCTAGTAATTTTAGAATAATTATTGGGAGATCCTATATGTGGGTCTAGTCATAATCTTTGACCTTGAACTATTGTTTCTCATTATTATAGTGTGGACTAGTGACATTGGGGATATGATTGAACTATTGCCAAATTATTTGTGAGAGTTGAGTTAGATGATATACATTATTATCAACCAACCAAGTATGTGATGGTTCAAGCTCAATTTGGAAAACTATGAAGCCTTTGATTTCATTATGTAGGAAAGGCCATCATGGATGAGCCCTCAAGGCATAGGTCTTTCCCTTAAGTCTTGTCCTTCCATAACTACGTTGGAATTATTATTGATATATTTTATTTGCATAGCATGTGACCTTATTATGTTTTCATATTATAAATATGTTAGTAGAATTAATTAGTATGTCTCGATGTTGTGATTCCATGTCTCCTTCTTAACATCCAACTGTAATTGTCTATAATAATTTATTTACCTAAATAAAGATTATAATCTATTGGTCAAATGTTATACTTTTTATGAAGTACATGTATTGAAAACAAAATTTTGTGAGTTAATGAATTGTATGTGGTCAATTTTTTTAATTTGTGTTGTGTCCCTAGTAGTGTTTTGGGCATTACACGAAAATTACCTTTTTGGTAGATTTTTATAAAATCTTGAATTTTCCATTTTTGGTAATTTTGCATGCTTATTCACATGGCTATAGAAACTAATAATTATTTAAATATAGCAATAGTGACACTATTTTTCAACTCGAAAATCTAATTAAAGAAGGAATTAAAAAATAAATAAATATTATGTAAATTGGAAAAATCTTTAAAAAACACTAAAAGTTTAATTTGAGATCATATATGAAGGAACTTGGCTCCAGATTAGTGTCAAGATGTGGTCTAATTGAATAGATTCAATTGGAATTAGATTCTACTCTTTGAGATGCTTCTCCATGTAAAATCTCAGCCCAAATGGACTCCCAAGTCAAAAGTTATGACCTTCAAAAGCCTTAGCATCACTAACATTAGCTGACACAAGTGTTGAACCTCATTGCAATGGCAATCAAGCTCCAAAATAGTTTTGTTTATCACTTTAATATTCTATGACATGTTCCTTCCTCCTTCAATCCACTATGTATTATGTTATTTCTAATGACCTTTCTTAATCAACATAGATCATTCTACTATTTTGAACAACCTTAATCAATACAAATCATAACTTTACAATGTATATTGGGACATTCCTTAATGTAGATCAAGCTTTGTGATACTCCCAACTACCTTGTACAAGTCTTCCAAGGGTTCCATGAAATGGTTTCACATGATGTGGAGGCCTACAATTGGAGTAGCCCTAAAAAAATGATAGTCTACCTATTGTTGGCTTCTTCCCAACAACAAATGGTTTTTGTGTTTCTTCCATGCTTATGACCACGCCCCAAATATGCAAGTTTAAAAGTCTATTTTACATGAGTATAAACACTATGGATCTATTCCACAATCACACAAATATCTCACAACCCTACTCTTCTGCATATACATGAATAAATAGATCAGTCTATTCAAATAAATTCCCTTATGCACATGATTCTAAAAACATGAACAAACACAATACACAACAAATCAAAGAATTTCATATAACCATTATTGAAAAAACTAATAGATAATACCAAACCATCACCCAAATTCTAAATCAGCAATGATGCCATATGATATTTGTTGGGTAAAAATTATGTAATCAACTTTTGAATAGATTACACAACTTGGGTTTCAACCACAGCTGTGTGAGATATGATCTCTCCTCTCAGAAAGGGGAGGCACACTTCTTACTACTTACAAAATCTAAGTAAAACTAATTAAGTATTTACAAAATGTACACTACAATTACAAGATGGGGGTGTGTCACATTCATGCTTCTCTCTTTTTTCAGAGAAGATGTTTTACAATGCTTCACAATTGATAGTTCTAATTCAAAATAACTTTAAACTAAAAACAAGCAGTAATTCCAATACCTCTATCTTGTCAAAGCAAATCTTAGAGGTACTAGGTTTGATAATAATAACAATAGAATGAGAAAGGAAAGCTCACGAAGGCACAAAGTCATTTCGTAGATTTTTCACCAATGGATCCTTTAGATATGTAACGTTTGTTGTATTAGAAGCACAAAGTATTCTAGATACAAAAATTCCACGAACAACATGATCAATTACAAACACAGAGTCTTGTAGATCATTCAACAATAGTTACTCAAACATAAACATAAATTCAAATAAAGAATGTAACACAAAGTTTACATAAATTTATTCGAAGCCCTTCAGATCTCATCTACTAATCACTACCAATATGATCAATACACAAGATTATCGATTCCAACACAAAGTCTGGTATGCAATTCTCTTCTATATTGATCATATTTTCATTCGCAAACATGAACACAAAGTTTCACAAATATGCTTCAAAAAGGGAAGCACTTCGTTGCAAAATACTAAAGGTAAAAATTATAATAGAAATCCCTCTTATTTATAAAAGAGAGGGAAGAGCAAATCTAGGAAATTAGTTGAGTAAAATTAGGAAAGTTAGGTGAGCTAATTTAGGAAAATCTCACCTAACTTTGACTAAGTCAAAATGATGTCCATCTTTGTAGAACTACATCTCAAATTTGTAACGTAATTACATTTGCTGAAAAGATAATTAAGATGCCAAAAACTATTTACCAGATGCATAAAGGGAAGCATCAAAATATTCAACACTGGAGATCAAGAATCTTCATGGTTCCTTGCTTTGGGCGTGGAAGTCTTCATACTTCTTCTTGGTCTCTTGCATGAATGCATCATCTGGACCAACTATGTAATCTACAAGGGTGTGAACTCTTGTGATCAACCTTCTGGTCGATGAATGAATTTTCTTGCACCTGTGAAGATGCGTCTTGAGATTATCAAGAGTTAGCCATATCTCATAAGTGACATGTATTGAGGCTTTTAAAAAGCTAACATCCTCAACTTGCTGCATGACAACTTTGTTAGGGTTAGAGATCGCAGATTTCTAACAATTAAATGCAGATTTAAATAATAAACAGAGAAACTAAAACATACATAGAATAAATCATAACACAGAGAATTTAACGTGGTTCACCCAATCTGGGCTACATCCACCAAACCGCAACCATCCAATACTTTTATTATCCAGTGCAAAACCTATTACAATCTTGCGAATAATTGCGTTTTTCTTCATACTGTAACCCCCATCCCAACCCCTTTTAACAAACTTTTAGAAGCTTCTAGAATTAGGGTTTTACAAAGTCAGTTTTCTTTCTTTTTTAGAGATTTTTCCTTTTTTGTTGACGTGAAAAAAAGGCAAATTTTTTTTTCTTGGGGGCTGTCGGCCCCGAACCCCCCTGGGGCCCGGCCCGGCCACGGACCCTGGCGAAGACAGGGGGGCAGGGTGTACAGTATACCATGGGCTATACAATATAGCATGATCAGTCGCCACATACCAACAAACTTCTTTGTAGATCTTGGAAAGTTTGCTAGCTGGGAGGAAAATACGGTTTTCTTCAAGAAGCTTTCCTGCCAACTCCTTAATTCCCTTCTCCAAGATAGCACGATGTCCTTAAAAAATATTCTTGAATATGGTGGAGATCTTCGATAAGAGATTTGATCACTTTGATGTGGTGCTTGAGTGATTCTCTTACCTCTACATATTTTTCCTTGTCGGGAATTACCCCAACTTGCACCAATTTACTGAGCTTTTCGTATTTCATTTGTGTCCAAAATGATAGGAATTTTTCCATCTCTTTTTTCTCTTGGGTAAGAATAATTTCTTCCTTATCAAGCTTTGATTTGAGCTTGGCTATTTGTGTGGCCTTCTCATCTGCAACAACTATTACCTGTGAACCATCTTGTATTAATTCATAAATGAAATCATACAATGCTTTACCTTTGGAGGCTAGCTTTTCTGCCTTCTGTACTATTGGTTCTTCAAGGTTTTCAATAGCCATGGGTTGGATATTTCCTGAAGAGTTTGTAAGTATCCTCAAAACAACTACATATCATTTGGCCTTTTGTTTGTATATGTCTCGGGCTTGTTCCATTTTATCAAGCCTTCCTACCAACGCATCCAAGGTTACTTGTGCATCTACCTTTGCACTTTCATTCGTGACCTTGCCAAGCTGGAATCTTGTTACAATGTAGTCCTCCATATTTATGTCCCCTTCTTCTTGTGGAGGTATTCCAATCTCTACATACTTATGACTGGCCTTGTCAACATGAAGCCGTGAATGTACCTTTCCTTTTTCTTCCCCTTGGTTTTTAGAGGGGCTATCTCTTCGAGATCGAGTTCCTCCTGAGGTATCATTTTATTTTTCCTCTTTGATACTTGAGATACCAACCAAGGGGGAAGAGAGGAAGTATGAGATTCTTGGTTGACTATCAACTCTTTTGTCACAACCACTTCGGTATAAATGACTGGTATGGTGACAATTGGAATAGTGTTTGTCATGACTGCACCAGTAGATTGCACACCAAGTTGATCGTGCAAAGATTCATTCATGAACCTATTGAATTCAGCCTCAGAAGTGATGTCATGAGATGGAGATGACAAACTAGGAATGGATGATGGTGGACTTGACAAAATATCAACCGTTTGTGTATTTAAAACTGATGAAGGAGTATCAAGTACGGTTGATGCTGCAGGAGGATGAGAAATGTCTACTGCATGTATTGTGGATGTAGGAGGAGGTGATGTGGGAAAAGGAGGTGGAAGAGTATTAGGATTAGGAGGTGTGTGAGGAACGTTTGAAGTTACGGGTGATGACATTTGGGGAAATTCTTCAACAATATTCTTATGTGGAGATAGAGTCTGTTCTTCGTCATGCCTGAGTTCCTGTTTATCACCTTCTTGTTCTCCTTCTTGATCACCTTCTTGTTCTTCAGACTCTTGTTCTCCTGTGGAATCTTCTTCCTCATTAGAATATTCTTCTTCCTCATCAAAATATTCTTCTTCAGTAGATTCTTTGCTTGAATTTTCTTCTTCTTTAGAATCCACCTCTTCAGAAACAAGCCCTTTTCCTTTTGAGTGAGATGGTTCAGATTATGTGGCTTTTTCATCTTGAACTTCCCTTGTATCCTTCTTTCCAACAATGAACTTTATTCTAGGGCCTCTTCAGGAAGAAGAGGGAATAGCCACATGCTTGTCTTTTGTGCAAAGTTCATGTTGTTGGCCGGATTCTACTCCAGGTTCTTCTCCTTCTGACTCTGTCATGAAGGCTTTCATCTAGAAACCATGCTTGTGTAGCCATTCTACAGTATTGGAAAATATGGGAGCAAGCCTTTCCCTAATGGAAACAATTTCCTTCTTAGACAATTGTATTGCAGGAAGAGATCTCTTAGAAATCTCATTTTCATCGTAGGCAGCGTTCATGATGTCACCAGGATCTTTGAAACCCTTTGGTAGGTCAATAACACCAAGATCCTTGATCTGCTCTACAGTTAGCCTACAATAATCCATATTGAGGATATCCTCTTCATCTCTGCATTCAACCCATATATCTTCGAAGTGGTACTTGTGGTTGTGACCCTTTTTCAACTTCCTATTCACATTATGGTAATCAAAGTCAAATCTGTATTTGTAGGTCCTTATTGTCATGACCTGCATTTCTGCATAGATTGATTTTTCTTTTCGCACACTCTTAATGGTATATCTACCAATCGTTAGTGGGAATTTGAAACCAATTTTTGTGAATCCTCATTCGTTCTTTGTGAAATGAAATTAGTTGTCTGCATAACTCCATGAATATCCACTTATCTGAAGGATATTTGGGCAACATGTAAGGGAAACCAGTGTAGCACCCTACCCTCATGTAAGTGAAAGTTGGAAATTGTAAGAATATGCACCCAACCTTGCTTACCACTTTATAGGCCTCTTCTGACACTCTCTTCTTTTTGAGAGATAAAAAATGTATAGCAAAGGTACGAAGAAGGAATTTGTAACCCTCCTAAAATGGCGAAGACTCTCCTTTAGTTCCAACTGATAGAAATACTTTTACACTGGTACAAAGTGTCGGTTCCCCTTTGTAGAAAGTCTTGGGAATTGTCTCATCATGACTGTGGCATAAACCAAATAAGAAGTCATATAGAACTTCAAAGTTGTTGGCACATTTATCAATTGTTCATGAATTTTTTCACTGATTTGTGTTCCCCAATCAATATGAGCCTTATGTCTTGTTATGATCCAAATGTTTTCATACATCCAATCCTGAAAATAAGATGATTTAGGAAAGCCTTTGACCCTGCTCAGGAGAGTGATCTTGTCCCTGAAATCCTCTTTGAAGTCACTTCGTGGAAGCCCTTTCGGCCATCTTGAGATAGAATGCTAGGGTTTTTTCAACCGCTGACTATTAATCAAGTTCTTAGCCTTGGTTGGATCTACATCATAAACTTCCTGCGCTTATTGCATTGAAATCTCAGTGTATCTTTCCATGTGTGGAACTCTGAACACAATGTCAAAGAAATCATGGTCTAGCCTTAGAATTTCTTGTCCAAAGGAATCTATCACACTTTTTCTATCTCAGATGTAGTGGGAAGCAACTTGGAGAATGAACTCTGTGTGATGAGCAGATGTTGGAAATGTGGACACCAAATGCAAATTGTTATGTAGAATGGCTCTCAAACCATCTTCCAAAGGATTTTGTTTAGTTCTTTTAACAAAGTCTACAAGGTCCTGATGACCAACCTCAGTGTCTTTTATTTCATCCACCTTTGAGATCACCACTATAGGCAGATAGACGCCTTGGTACTTTATTTCATTTTGTGCTCTTTTTTCCAAAAGATGATGGAGGCTTCTTGGCTGTCATCTAGAAGCAACTGGATCAAAGATGTCACCTATAGGATCACTTGATGATATTTAGAAAGAAATTGCAAGGATGGTGAATCAATAGGCGTTAGTAGAAAAAAGTAGCATTGGGAAGTGTGAAGTGAGCAAACGATGTTGAGAAAGCATGAAACGAGCAACTAGGAATGGAAAACAAATCGGGAGTGAAGAAACAAGGTCTAGAGTGAAAATGGAGTGATTTGGAAGCATTTAAGGCAAAAAATACCAAATGTGTACGAGCATTAAAAATCAGCGCTCCTACACTTAGAGAGATAGTTTCAGATGTAAGGGCACTGGAAATCAATGCCCTTACATGTTCTTTATGTAAGTTTGGAAAAATATGTCAAGGTGTTGAAAATCAGTGCCTTGACATTTTGTCTTGGAAAGATAATGAAGTGTAGGAGTGCACTTTTTAAGCTCTTGAGCATGAAGGAAGGGATATCACTCCATGTAGGAGTGGTGGTTTTCACCACTCCTGCACTTGGATTCTAGTGAAAGTCTAATGTGGAAGAGCGGGTTTTCTCACCGCCATGACATTTAAATGTCTTGGGAGACTTTGTGTTCGAGCGGTGAAAATCACTACTCGAACATAAAGAGTGGAGATCTTTCAAACACGAAGCCTTATCATCTGTGAATGTATGGATTCAAAATTTTACCACTTTGTGAATGATACACTTGAAAATAAAAAAGGGTTACAAAGGGAAAAATAAAAGTATTAGGAGAATTCAACTTAGGAACAAAAACCCTAACAAGAAGGATTTGACATAGAAACAGAGGAAAAACATATGAGGTAAGACAAGAAAACCAGGTGCGATAAAGAAACAGGAATAAATTCAAAAATGAAGAGTGATACTTTACAAACCTAGCAAAGAAAACATTTCACCCAACTTGCAGAGATTCATTGATGAATGAAAAGAAAATGCAATGAAAAGACAAACAACTTACCCGGTGGAAAGAGGCAAAAACCCTAGCTCGAGATGGCAAAGAAATCTTCACGTGTGAGCTTGAAGGAAGATTGGAGAGGAACCAACACACAAAGAAATGGGAGAAAAACAAATGGAATGAGTCTAAACATAACCTAAAATCACTTAAAAGTGATTTAAAAGTGAAATAAATGAAACATAAGTCGCGCATTAATTAAGGCGAGCTAAGTGGCACAAAACTGGGAAAAGTGAAGAAGCGCTAAAAATCAACACTTGTGCATGTAAAACCGACTTTGAACAAAAATGCACAAGCACTAAAAATCAGCACTTGTGCACTTTGACACTTATAAAAATTTACAACCTCACCATGTAGGATCGTTGAAAATCAACGCTCCTACACTTTTGCCAATTTTCACAAATTCCAAAAGCTAGAGGCTGATGAAGATGCTCGTTTCGAAGCTCTTCGAAAGATAGACAAGGGAGGACACTCAAACAGACTGTTTGAGATTTTGGAACGCATATCGAGGTGGATTGAAAATGACCTCATTTTGTGTGCTTGAACACCACGAACCTATGAAATAGACAAGTTTCGTAGGGGGGTTATCCGTGGATCGAGCACTACTAGATTCCATGATAACAATATTTATGTTAGAAATCTGAAATAGATTGAATAACCCAAGGAAATTTTTAAGAGAAAATCAAAATTACATAAACTGGAAATGCATAAGAATGTAAACTAGGACTCTAAGAGATTATGCAATATCAATGTGACAATATTGCATTAAGAGCTTCCAAGTTGAAAAGATACAAAGCAAAGATGCAAATACAAGCTAGGTAGTGAGTTTATATAGAACTTAGGAGAGGAGGTAGGTGAAAAATCCAACGAATAGGAATCAACCACAAAAATTGGAGACGGACCACCAAAAGTGGAAAGTGGTTCCACCTTTTAAGGAAGGGGACACCACACACTTATCTCCTAGTAATAAACTCACTTTATTATCCTAAGAAAGCTTAATTAAGTGTAGGAAAAACCTATGACTAAGGGAAAATAAATTAACCCACTAGAAAAATAAAAACCTACACCAACAATTTACTAATTTCTCCATATAGAATGCCAATACCATCATACCCCTACAAGTAAATAAAATAGAATATATAAAGCGAGACACAAAAATGATCAATGAATATGAATTAATTATCTCACAAAATAGATATGTAAATATAGGAGAAGGGAATTTTTTAATTTAGACCAAGAATAGTGCAGAAGATTAGGTAGTCAACTCCCACTAACTAAAATTTGTGGTAAACTAACTTCACAAGACTAGCAAGTTAACTCCATAAGACTAGATCGCTAACTCCATGAAACTAGCACACCTAAGTAAGTTTAAATCTAATTGTAGGAATAATTGAAAATAAAAAATTAAGATAAGTAATATCCTACACTAACACAATCTCCTTTTGGGTAGACCTTAGATTCATGCAATGGAGACCTAGTCCCCTCTACTCCACATCAATGCATAAAATTTATCTATAAAGGAAAATCCTTTATGATTAACGTAGATCAAGGTCCACTTCAATATTTTCATTGAATTGAATCTATTTCTACAAGTTCTTCAAGAATACTTCATACTTTCACCATTTATTTTTCATTTCTACATATGTTGCATCAACACATCCTATCAATGATGTTGCATCTCTTCATTCTTCTTGATATAATCCATATACTACTAATGACTAGGGATCTTTATAATTAACTCCTTTTATAGATTCAAATATGAATTAGACCTTTCTCAATTTATTATTACAAGAATAAAGTCAACTCATCATATATTGCAACATCGTAAATTTCCAAAACATACTTATTTGTCTTCTTGAAATCATGTGATTACACAACACATATTGAGCATGCTATTATATGAGGATCATCCTTCATTTTTAGAGGTGGATAATTATTAGGGCTTTGATTTTCAAATGCTTTCTTTAAATTCATATAAATTCAATGGTTTGGGGCATATAAAATAAGGTATTAAGGTTCCTATATAAACTACACCGCAAGTCTCTATTGCAAGCCTTGGTTATGAACATCCTTGACCCTCTAAAGTCTCCTACTATGATTTTGTTGATGTAGCCATGATTAACTCCTTTACTTATTCTCTTTATATAAAACATATAAAACTAATTATTGAATCCTCCTATTTGTTTTTTTCTTATTTGTATATTTCTCTAAAAAGAAAGCCTTGGCCAGATTTCTTGGCATCCTTATTGATTATCCTTAATTTCATCATTATTATAGATTACACTATGTTTTTAATGCACTATATTTGGTGTGCCTATTATGTTATTTGATGATCCTATACTTTATCTTACCTCACATCCTAAAATTATGAACATTCATATTGTCTAAGAACATAGTCCCCTTTTATTTGTGGATATTATTGATGCCTTTATAGATCATTATGTTCCTAAAAAGGCTATTAATATTAGTCAATATATTTCTCTAGAATATGATTCTTCACACTCTCAACTCTTACACGAGATTATAGATATTTTTGCATTGATGTATGATGACATGCCTAGCATTATATTAGAAGTTAAGATTCAAAATATAATATTATATCATGATTCTCAATCAATCAAACAAAAAAATCACAAGATGCATCATGAGGTGGATTTGATGGTTAAGATTTTTTTTTTATTCATCCATCCTATTGATTATGAACCTTCAATCTTGAACATAATTGCTATCACTAAAATTATGGTTTTATCCACATTTATCTCAAATTTTGTGATGTCAATAAAGCTTAACACAATGACAATTTTCCTCCCAACATTGATATAGTTGTGTACTTGATTGTACGATATGCACTTATCTCCTTTATAAATGGACTCTTAGATTATAACATAATCCTTATTGATCCGCTTTACCAATATAAATTTACAATTCCATATGGAAATTTATCTTATGTGTTCATTCCCTTTAGTTTGAAGAATTTTGGTGCAATTTAATTATGGGCCATGACCCTTATCTTCTATGATTTCATACAAATATTTCATAAGATTATTTTGATGAAAGAATTTTTTCTTCACCAATACCACATTCACAGTCTTTGTCATATCTTTGAATTATTTCATCTATACCACATGTACATAAGCCCTAAGAAGTCTATCTTTTATTGCAATAGTGTTAATATTCATATGTTTATCATATCTAATCATGGAATTGAGTTTGACACTAAAAATATAGATTCTATTATTAACATGAATTGTATTCAATATATTATACATACATTTTGGAGTTCTCATCATATTTTGGAGTAATATTTTTCATTCCTATATTGTTATGTTTGAATTCCATCTACAAATTAGTATTTGTTAAAATTGTATGTTAGGAATATTACAGCGGTATCAAAGCAAGATTCTACCAGCCTGTAGGGTTTACTAATGATTAATGTTGCCAAGTAAAAGGGAGATCAGGCTTCAAAGGAGGGAACTAAAGAAATCAGGCCAAGGAGAAACAATGGAGGATGATGAAGCCAAATAAAAATTTGAGGAAATGATACAAGGTAAAAATCATCTTGCTAACATGTTCAGCCAGATGTTTTAGTGGATGCAAAATAATGCAAGGAAGGAGAATGATAGTATTAATGGAGTTGGTGCCTTCAGTGAATCAAGTGGTGGAAATGGGAAGGAGAAGGTGATTGCTACACAAAGTTTTGGAACAGAATTTAGTAATAGGCCTCTTAAGCCTAAGTTTATTCAAAAAGTGGAAAAATTTCTGAAGGAATTAACTACCCTCTAAGATGACATCTCAAGAGCTTATGAATAGTATAGGACTTTGGACCCTCCAATCAAAGAGATCTTGTATTTAAGAGATTTCATGGAAATGTAGAAGAGTAAAAGGGGAACGTACCATTCACTCCTCAAGCCAAAAGAATTGGAGCAGTCATTGGGAAAGCTATCTATTTACCCTTTTGATGGACATGAGAAAATCACTTCTAGGGAATGGTTGCATAAACTTGATACATATTTAGCACTCAAGCCAATGTCCAAAGAAGATGCCATAAAATTTTCCACTCTACACTTGGAAGGAATTTCTCATGAGTGGCGGTTTCATGTTTTGACCACTCAAGGCCACAAATTGATCAATTCTTGTGATGAATTGTACAACAGACTAGTTGAGAGATTTGATAGAAGAGATATGGAATAAATTTTTAGAGAATTGGATTACCTCAAGAGAAAAAGGAGCATGGAGGAATATGTTGTAGATTTCCAAAAGCTATCATTCAAGGTAACTAACATTTCCAGAGAGAAGACTAATATTCCTTTTCATAGATGCTTGCCAGAACAATTTAAGGGCTTGGTGAAATAGTTCCACCCCTCAACACTCTAAGAGACTATCCAGAAGGCTTTTGAACTGAAGAGTTATATTCCTCACCAGAAATCAAAATATTCAATATGGAATAAACCAAAAGGAAGTTTATGAAAGAAGCCTTGGATTGCTTAGAAACCTGCTCCCCCTATCGCACCCAAGAAGAGTGATGTTGAAACCAAGAATGAGATTAGAAGGAAGAAACATTGTTTCTCTTGTAGAGAACCATGGGTTCTAAGACATAGGCATTTTAGAAAGGGGCAAGTACACTATATAGAAGTCATCTCTAACAAAGAACCGGATTCAGATAGGTCCAAAGAGTTTCATGATATGAAAGAAATCCCTCCAGAGGAAGAAGATAAGGAGAAGGATGGTCATGGTATTCTAGCATCTTTATCCAACACACATAGATACCATTCTTTCAAGTTCTGAGGAATCTTTTCAGGACAAAGATTAATTGTCTTGATTGATGGAGGAGCTGATCATAACTTCATTAATGAGGGACTTGTGAGGAGAAGAAGGTTGGATGCAAATAATTTTGAAGGGTTGACTCATTATAGCAAATGGGTATAACTTACCCTAGAAGGAGAAATTTTGGAAGCAAGACATAACATTTGGAGATCATAAGGTTCATGATGATTTTTATGTCATTAGATTGGGTGAAATTCATTTGATTTTAGGTGTGCAGTGGTTACATTCATTTGGTGAGTACACCGCAAACTACCAAACGATGGAGCTCAAGTTCAAATCCAATCGGAAAGACATGGTTCTAAAGGGAATGGCTAATGGAGGTCGACAAGTAGTATCATCCAGGAGAATGGAAAGAATCTTTCGGAAGAACCAAGTTGCTTGGATTTCTAGTTGTTTGGTGATTTTAAAGGACTCTTTTGACGGTAAGAATGGTCAATTTCATATTGATATACAAAATATTTTGGATAAGCATAGTTTGGTTTTCAGTGGCATTCCTCCTGGACTACCACCAGATAGAGGTTTCCATCACATCATAGAACTTGAACCGGGATCAAATTTGATTATGACCACTCTTTACCTCCTTCCCCGGATGTATAAGGAGGAGATAGAGAGAGCAATAAAGGAGTTTCTGGATATGGGCTACATCAAACCAAGCTCTAGCCCTTTTGCATCCTATGTGGTGTTAGTAAAGAAGAAAGATAACACTCTCTGGATATGCATAGACTATCGAGCATTGAACAAGAAGACCATTAAGAACTAGAACCCCATATCATGGATGGATGAGCTAATTGATGAAATACCTAGTGCGGTATACTTTTCAAAGATTGATTTGAGATCCGGATACCATCAAATTCGCATGAGAGAGGAAGGTGTGTAGAAAACTGCTTTTTAATGTCACTATGGGCACTTTAAGTTCCTAGTTATGCCCTTTGGTCTCACCAATGCTCTGAGAACTTTCCAATCATGCATGAACCATGTTTTTGATAAGAATTTGAGGAAGTTTGTATTGTATTTCTTTGATGATATTTTGATCTATTGCAAAACACGAGAGGAACATTTGAAGCACTTAGATATAGTCTTGGGATTTCTGGAATAACAGTCTCACTTTGGTAAGATGTCCAAATGTGAGTTTGGGTCAATAAAGATATTGTATTTGGGACATGCCATAAGTTCTAAGGGTAAGTGTAAGAAGTTGGGTCCACATTTAGGGGAAGTGTCATTTTTCAGCTTTAGAACAAATGCTCATTCATTTTTTAAAATAGGTACCCATTTTGAAGTGGGTACATGTTCCAAAAGGTTTGAAACTCACAATACATGTTTTTCATTTGGATTTAGGCTCAGAAAAGGCATGGTAACCCAACACTTAGGCTTAGACTTGCAAGTACAAGGTCATGGTAATTTCAAGAGGAAAAACTAACTTTGGCAATATAGCTAACAATATTTTTTTTAAATTGTTTTATGAAATTAAAACCCATTATATATGAAAATGTCTAGTTTTCAAATATGTAAATTTTTTTTATCATTTGATCATTTTTTCTATTTTTAAATTAATTTATGAGGAAACAGGTCCATAAATTTGAAATGTCAGGTTTTCGTATTTTTGTAATAACTTTTCATTTGTTAATTTTCTTGTTAAAAAATTTACATGGAATCAATATATAAACAATTCTTTACACAATCGAAAAAAGAAAATTCAAAAAATGATAAGTTTAGGTCAAGTTATGGTGTCCGTACATAAGGGTTTTAAAAACTAGAAATTAGGGTCAATAAAAAATTAATAAATAAAAAAATATTATGAAAAAAATTATTAAAAAATATACTCATCAATCTTCATTATAATATACATATTTCCCCATAAGGAATTACAAAAATACTTTTATTTATGTCAAATTATGGTGTATGTACACGTGCATGGTATGGTCCTAAAAAAGTCACTTTTAAAAAGTGGTTTTTATACATGAGTATTAAAATTTATTTTGTATCATCTTGGTATTAGAATAAATTACATATTTGAAAATTAGACTCAAAATACTAAATTTCATATTACTGGACTTTTTAAAGATTCAATATGTAAGTGCTTCAAATTTTAAGTCCAACTCTAAAAATTTCTAAAATCAGGAAAAACACTCACTTTTTGAACATTTTGTGGACCCAACTTCTTGCACCTACCTCTAAACGAGTTTAGGTTGATCAACAAAAGATCTAGGCCATCCTAGAGTGGACTCCTCCCACAATTTTTTCTCGGCTAAGAGGTTTCTTTGGACTATGTAGCTATTATCAAAGGTTTGTGAGAGTATTTTCTTAGTCTATGGCACCCCTCACCAATCTGACTAAAGAAGGGGCCTTTGAATGGACAAGGGGAGCACAAGTGACCTTTGAGAAATTAAAAAAGGTAATGAGCTCTTGTCCAACTCTTGCAATTCCTGACTTTTTACTCCCATTTGTTGTAGAATGTGATGCTTTTGGTGAAGGGATTGGAGTTGTTCTCTCTTAGAGGGGACACCCCATAGCATTTGAAAGTAGGAAATTGAGATATCATGAAAAAGGATATCCCATATATGACAAAGAGATGCTAGCTATAATGCATGCTTTGGAGAAGTTATGACAATACTTGGTGTGTGAAAGATTTGTGATCAAGCCATACCACAATAGTCTAAAATTCTTCCGGAGTCAACAAAATTTGAATGACAGGCAACAAAAATAGGTCAGCAAACTACAATCATATAATTTTTATATTGAAAATATCAAGGGTTCAGGAAGAATATTTTGGGGGATGCAATCTCTAGGAGACCTACACTGTGGCATGTGTCCATCACGTCTACTAATTGAAAGGATTCCATCATGGAAGAGTATGCTAAGGATCCTTTTGCTACCAATTTTTGGGAAGCTGTAGAGATGGATGATAGGTACGTGATGGAGGAAGGCTTGTATTCTTCAAAAATAGGGTAAAACTGGGTTTGAGATCTAAGATGAAGGAGAAGATATTGGAAGCTTATCATAATGCGCCAACATCACAACACCTTGGATTCTAAAAAACTTACTAGAAGATCAAGGAAAGGTTTTCTTGGAAGGGCCTTAAGGAGGATGTTCTGTCACACATCAGTGAATGTGTCAAATGCCAACAAAAAAGGGGGAACAAGATTTTTTGGCCAGGTTACTACAACCTCTCCCAATTTCAAATCACAAATGGGAAAGTATCTCCATGGATTTCGTCACCCAATTATCCAAAACGCAAGACAAGGTTGCATCTATGTTGTAGTGGATATATTGACCAAGTATGATTATTTCTTTGCCATCTCCAATGACTACAAAGCTTCACAAGTTGCAGAACTGTTCTTCAAAGAATTTTCCTAGTTGCATGGATTACCTAAGAACATTGTTAATGATAGAGATAATTGTTTCCTCAACAATTTTTGGAAGGATTTATTCCATCTGCTAGGCACCAAATTCACCCCTAGCACAAGTTACCATTCACAAACTGATGGGAAAATTGAGATTACATAAACAAATGGTTAGAAGGATACTTGAGGAATTAAGTCACCAGTCAGTAGGCGACCTAGATCAAATGGTTGCATTTGGGAAAATATTGTTACAACACAACTCATCACATGTCCATTGGTATGTATCCATTTAGAGCCCTCTATGGATATGATGCATTAACCTTTGCAGAATTGGTCCTCACAGACAATAGAGTTTCGACAACAAGTGATTTGGTTAATCAAAGTCAAAACATCTTGAGAACTCTCAAGGATCATTTGCAAGTTGCACAAAATTAGCAAAATATGTATGCAGATAGAAAGAACATTTGAGGTAGGGGATATGATGTTTATCAGGTTATAGCCATATAAATAGGCATCCATCAAGAAAGGAGTAGAGAAGCTCAAGCCTAAGTTCTATGGACCATACAAGGTAATCTAGAAAATTGGAGAATTTTCTTATGAAGTAGAACTCCCAAGAGATAGCAAAATCCACAATGTCTTACATGTCACATACATGAAGAAGGTTTTGGGATTCATTATAACTCCTGCTACTGAGTTACAACCCCTTGATGGTGAAGGGACACTCATCCTTATTATAAAAGATGTGATTGATACTAGACTAAAAAATATAAGGAATCAAAATATAACGAAGTATCTGGTCTGATGGAAGGAATTTCCAATTGAAGATGCTACTTGGGAAGGACGTGATATCCTTGAGCATCCAAATTTGCATTGCTTGGGGACAAGCAATTTTGGGAAGGGAGGATTTATCATGTCCCTTTTTCTAGAAAGACAGTTACAGAGTGCAATCCTAGATATTCTATTGCATTCCTTTGTAGGAGCTCACCTTGGTTTGTGTTTTGGGACATAGAATTTGCGATAAACACCCCAAAACATATTTAGAGCTTGTGGTGAAAAAGGATCATCTACCAAAAATATATTGGCATCAAAAGATTGTCAATTTAGGATCACTGTGCCAAAATAGAGTCAATTTTGGGAATCCCTCTACATTCCTCCACAAAAGTGTGTTCAAGTGTGTGTTTTGGAACATAGCACCTATGATGACACTTGCACATCATATCCTAATCTCAAGAAAGAAGGATTGGGTAGCATAAAGATATTGCTATCAGAAGGTGACTGTGCTAGTCAACTAACACCCACTCCTACATGCTTGAAGGATAAGACATTATGGGATCATGCGATAGTAATGAAAAAGTTTCAAGAAGATGGAAAGGGAAATGCAAGTGTGTGGATGGGTCCACGAGATGGCATGCTTATTCCAAAGGAATCTACATTGGCCTTAAGGTCAACCTAATGTAGCATGTTGTGAATTCAAATTCTAGGTTTTGGCATCAATTGGGCTCAAGGTCGACCAATTCCTTAGAGATGATTGTTAGCATATAAATATAGGAAATTTTTTCATGTAAAGGCATCAAACTATTATGTCATTTTTCTTGTAAATTTAGGACACTTGTGCTCTATTTCCTTATGTGGATGAAAACCCATAGGTGTTGTTCATTGGATGAAAACCCAGTGTTCATTAGGATCAAAGGGTGAAACCCCCCTTTGGTTCCTGAGGGTGTTCTCATTCAGGGATTACATCTAAGCTTCAAGGATTTGTAGGGAAGTTATTATTATTGTTTATTTTGGGGTGATTTGGCAAAGCATTATGGAACATTGTTTAGAATTGTAGTCAATATATTATACATATGTTATGGAGTTTTTATCATATTTTGGAGTAATATTTGTCATGCCTATCTTGTTGTGTTTGAATTCCATATAAAAATCAATATTTGTTAAAATTGTATATTAGGAAAATTACAAGTTGTCCCCTTAGTCTTCTCTCCTATGTCCTTTTGACAGAGATGTGACACAATGCTCAATGGGCACACAATGGCCAAAAATTACTTTTGATACCAAAAAAAAAAAAAAAGATTATACATGTGTAGTACTCTTCAATAGCTTTCCAACATCTATTCATTTTCAAAAATCATATCTTTGAGGTGAAAGTTATGGCTTATTGAAGAAAAAAAGAAATGACCAACTTCAACTACGATATATTAGGAAAAAATGGAAAAATTTATGATCAATGATGAGTCCAATTAATGGATCAATTTTGATAGTTTTTATTATATGTTTGGTGTTGGTATCATAGACTTTGGCACTTGGTTGTTGACATTTTCCATATTATTTCCTTAGAACCATAGACCTTGGGCATAAGTTTATCCTTGTGACTTTTAATGACATTAACATGCTATGTGAATTATCTATGTTAACTTTACATGTGGATTGAATAGATGTTGCTTTAAGGTAATTTTGGGTGTGCAATTGTTTGTGCATGCTAATATCATTATGCAGATGTTGATGTCAATGAAGCTTGCAAAGTGGAGAGATTCCTGCCAGCTGGTCGGTTGCCAAGTGAATAAAAAAGGTGGTCATTAAAAGGTTAATGGAGGGAAAACTCTCATGGAGGGGAATTCCTAATTCAAGTAAAAGAATGTGACTACCTTTTTAATGGTCATATTCATTTTTTGAGAAAATATAGGAAGTGCATTGTGCTAGATTCACGTTGGAGCAAGTCTACTTTGACCAATTTAGCGCATGCATAACTTCCTCCATCTTTTTCTATGCTTTCAATAAGTGGCATCCTCCTATTTTGATGGAGTCGTCTGCCTAGGTAGTTAGGGTTCATTAGTAGTTTTTTTCTCTATAAATAATGGTTAGATGCGCCTTTTGATAAGGTTAGACATTCTGAGTTTGTACTTGCATTCTTCCAATTTTAGTAATATACTCATATTGCTGAGATGTTGTAATCACATTTTTAAGAAATAATATGATATTTTGAGTTGTTTCATTTGAGTTAGCTTAAGGGAGACTCACTCAAGGGAGCCCTCTTGGTGAGGATTCCACTCATTTAGTTTAAAAGTTATTTTCTGTTCAATAGTTAGTTTCAGTTATAACAACTATCTGTTCCTGCAGCCATTGAAATTTTGTTTTGTGACTGTTCCTGCAGCCAAGGCAGATAGAGTAGTTTCCTATTTGTTTGTTGGAATTTCCATTTCTATCATTCATTTTTAGTCCAATTGTTAATGTTTGGTGAAAATGTTGATTTATGCTCAGTATTTAAGTTGACTCCTTTCCATCATTTTATTTCCAGTATTGTTTCTTTCCTATTTTATGGATGATTACAATGGAGTCCTAGTGCACATACAGTGCTGACCCATTTCAAGTTTACGTCCCTGGGTTGACAATGAAATGCACCTTCATGATGAGTGAAATAGCTACTTAGTGTAGATGTCCAATCCCTAAGTCACAAATCTAAGGGATTAGTTATTAAACCATTAGAGGAGGCCAACATTTTTGGTGCCGTTGTCGGAGATGCTGTCAAACAAGGAAGTTTTTTAGAGTCATTGATAGTTTCTTTCTTGCTATAGCATTTTCTGAAGTTTGTTCTTACCATACACTTCATTTAGGAAAGTAATGACCTACTATTCTTTCACTAATTCTTTGTGTGAGTTGGTTGATACTGAGTTGATACCGCATGCATAGAGGAAGGAGAAGAGATGCTTATGGGAGATTCCTTCCTAATGATCCTGATCCATTTAAGCTAGAAGAGCTTCAAAATATACCAAGAGATGAAGAACAAGAAGAGGTACAACCTTTTGCTAATGCATTTCCCAATTTGACCAATTCTGAAACTTCCTCTGAAGACCAAAACCTGATTGAGAATCCATTTGCTTTGGAACTCCACCAAGAAGGCATGGGTGATGCAAACCGAAATAGACCCAACCAGCCATCTTTTCCATTCCCTATTGCTCATTAGAATGAATTTGATAACCTCAAAAACATCCCTACTTCAGTCCTTCCTAAGCTCTATGGGCTTGTCATAGAAGACGCTAATACTTTCCTATTTGAGTTTGATATCCTCTGCAGAAGCTATGACTATACCATTGATGCTCATAGGCTTAAGTTGTTTCCTACCACCTTGAAAGAAGTTGCATTAAGATGGTTTATGAGCCTAGGTAGGAATATTGTAGAGACTTGGGATGACATGAAAACAAAGTTCCTTGAGAAGTACAAAGAGTATTGTAGGGTTAGTGATATGAGAGGAGATGACATCTTTAGGATGCAACAAAAGGAAGATGAGAGTTTGGAGGACTACATTTCAAGGTTTATGTTTTTCCTGCATAAATCTCCACATCATACACTCAATGAAGACTCTCAAAAGTTTCTCTTCTTGATAGGAATTAATGAGAGTTGCATTGATGCTTTGGACCTGATGGGAGGAGGAGATATCACCCAAGTTCCTTAGGATGATATTAAGAAGATATGTCAGAACTATTCCATGGAAGCTTCAAAGAAAGGAAGAGGTTACCAATCCTCTATGGGTAAATCATCCACCAATGGAGTTTCAAGGGTGGAGATTACTCCACTTGTTGGAAGATTTCAAACAATACATCATAAACAATCTAGCTACTCAGTTGGATACACTTCAAGCAAAGAAGTAACATGAGGAGGTAGAAGCAATGTTGGCAGAGTATTGCCCTCATTGCAGACAAAAGAAGAAGGACTGCAGATGCAAAATGGTAGCTAACATTGATAGCAAGAAGATCCCACCATATTTCAAGCCAATCTAGGGTGATGATGATCAAGTCTACTACATTGCACAATGGAGACCATGGGCTCCAAGACAAGGTATTCCACCAACTCCATTATCTTTTGTTGGGCCTTATTTCAATTCTTATGCATCTGGTAACTAATGGAAACCCCCATATCCATCCAACTATGGAGGATATCCACCTTAGCCTTGGAATAACCATCCAAACACTTGGCCTAATCACCAAAACTCTTCACCCAAATGGCAACAATCTCAGGGGAATTGGCAGTAATTCTAGGGGAATTGGCAGCGACCTCCAGGAAACTGGAAGCAAACATCCCAAAGGAGGGAAGGACATCAATGTCCAAACCAGCCAACTAGCTACATGCGGCCACCTTCTCAGCCTCAACAATCTATTATCATGCCTCCTCCTACTAGCTCAAGTTCAAACATACCTAGACCTACTCAGTTACTAGCTTAGCGCACACCTAAGCCAAAAAACAAACCATAGTAACAACTAGTCTATTCTGTAGATCCAAATCAATTCCATGCATATGTTGTGAGTGTAAGTGATATCCATTTATATTTAGGAACCACTTTTCCAACTCCTTCCACTCCTATCATCACCGAGCTTCTTGTGGAAGAAGAGGAGCATCAAAATGTTCCCATTCAACCAAGTGTGCCTAAGAGTCCTGGACCAGTTCAACAGACTGATCAAGAGCCACCATTTCCTTAGATGTTAGAAGTTGCTAAACAAAAGGAAGAAAAGGAGGAAATAACCTTTGAAATTTTAGATCAATTGAAATATATATGTGTCAAGATACCTTTATTTCAGACCATAAAAGATGTCCCTATATATGGAAAAGCAATCAAGGAAGCATGCCTCAAAAAGCCAAGCAAGAAAAAGAAAGACCCCACTATGGTTCATGTGGTGAGACAACTGGTAGATATCATGCTTGGGAAAGTGATTGTTCCCAAATACAATGACCCAAGTAGTCCTATGGTTGGAGTTGTTATAAATGGGTTCCAAATAAAGAATTATCTAATTGACTTGGGAGCAACAATAAATGTGATGACTAAGGATATCCTGCAACAACTAAATGCTGCAAACATAAGACCTACTCCTACTATCTTGCAGCTTGCTGATAGTTCCACTATTAAACTAGATGGTATAGTAGAAGACCTTGTGGTAACTCTCGACTCTTGGGAGTACCTAGCGGATTTCATGATTCTTTCTCCTAAAGCTACATTAGGTGGATATCCCATTATTCTAGGAAGGCCATGGCTAGCCACAAAAAATGCTTACATTGGATGTTGGTAAGGGGACATGACTATTTATAATGGGAAAAACACCAAAAATCTTGTTCTCTACCCTCCTACTCAACCATCCCATGATATGGATAGCCCCATATGGCCACATGTTGGAGAAGAGGCCGAGGAAGTCAATTTAGTGGCACAACTCATGATGTTAGGAAAAATTTCTTTCATGCAACTCTAGGAAGAAGATGAGGTATTTTACAACATCATTCAAAACCATTGTGAGGTGCATGAAGCATCATCCTCTCAGGAATTTGGTTCTGTTGGTCCAGTGAAAACACTTCTGCCTGCTCTTCCTGCAACTAAACTTCCCAAAACAACTGATATGCTTCATACATTGTTGCCACACAAACTAAAAATTCCAAGCATTAATGAAACAACTATGATTGAGTCAACCACACAAGTGCACGTGTCAGAAGGGAAATATCTGAATATTAACAACAAGTTGAGTTAAGAGCAGTAGTTGTCCTTGACAAACCTGTTGAAGACCCATCAACATGCATTTGCATGGGACTACCATGACATGAAAGGATTAGACCCAAAGCTCTGTACTCATAGGATATATATCAGAGATGACTATACTCTTGTAAGCAAACCACAAAGGAGAATCAATCCTGCATTGAGGGAAATTGTCAAAGGAGAATTACATAAATTATTGGATGCAAGATTTATCTACCCTATCTCAGACAGCTAGTGGGTGTCTCCATTGGTGATTGTGCCTAAAAATGGAGGAAAATGGAGAGTTTGTGTTGACTACAGAGAGATAAACTCTGCCACTAAAAAGGATAATTTTTCCCTTCCCTTCATAGACCAGGTACTGGATTCACTTGCAGGAAAGCAATACTTTTTTTTTTCTAGATGAATTTAGCGGCTATAATCAAATACATATTGCACCTGAGGATCAAGAGAAGACAACCTTTACATGTCCTTGGGGGACCTATGCTTACTTAGTACTTCCATTTGGCTTGTGTAATGCACCTGCAACTTTTCAAAGAGCATTCATTAGTATATTTTCAAATATCTCACATGATTCTATATGAATGATTTTACTACCTATGGTGCTAATTTTACAGAGGCATTGGAAAATATAAGTAAATTTTTATAGAGATGCAAAAGACCATAATCTATCTTTAAAAAATGATAAATGCTTCATGATGATGCAGGAAGGAGTAGTCCTTGGACACTACATCTCTCACAAAGGAATTCAAGTAGATCCTGTCAAGATTGAAGTGATCACCAATCTGCCTATCCCTGCAAAGCAAAAATATGTCAGAAGTTTCTTGGGACATGCAGGATACTATAGGAATTTCATCAAAGATTTTAGTAAAATGGCAGCACCATTGTACAATCTCCTAACTAAAGATGTTGAGTTCCAGTGGACAAAGGACTGTGACAAAGCATTCTCTGATTCAAAAGCAGCTTTAACCCATGCTCATGTACTCAAAGGCCCTAATTGGGAGCTTCCTTTTCATATTCATATAGATGCATCAGACTATGCTATAAGAGTTGTCTTGGGGCAGAAAGAAGGAGCAATTGAAAATACAATCTATTTTGTCAGCAAAAACCTCCAAGGGGTTGAGTGTCAGAAAAGGAAATGCTGGCAATCATCTATGCCCTTAACAAATTAAGGCACTACATAATAGTTTATCGGATCTTTGTGCATACAGACCATGCATCCATAAGATACCTCATGAATAAACCATTGATTTTAGGAAGGCTAGCAAGATGGTTGTTGTTGATATAGGAGTTTGACATCAACATTGTTGATAAACCAGGGAAGGAAAATGTTGTAGCAAAATATCTCTCTAGGTTGACTACATTAGAGGACACTCAAGTCATTGATGACTCTTTCCCTGATGAACATTTTTTTTCTATGAGTGTGCATACACCTTGATATGCTGACATAGCCAATTATTTAGACAGGGAGAGTTCTTCCTCATTTCTCTCCAAAAGAGAGAAGGGTGCTCATTGAGAAAACCTTTCCTTTCTCATGGATTGCAGGATGTTTTTTCTACACTGGACCAGACCATGTCATGAGGCGATGTGTAAGGGAAGATGAGACAAATGATATACTACATGTATGTCACAATGAACCCTGTGGAGGGAATTTTGCAGCAAAGAGGATAACAATGAAGATTCTTAACATAAGATATTATTGGCCCACACTTCATAAGGATGCAAGCAAGTATACTAGGAAGTGTGATAGATGTCAGTGGATGGGTCAGCCAACTAAATACGATGAGATGCCTCTTTACCCCCAGGTGGTCATCACCCCATTTGATAAGCGGGGGCTTGATTTTGTAGGCCCCATTGATCTTCCATCAAATGGAAAATCCTACATATTGGTTTGCACTAACTATGTGACCAAGTGGGTTGAAGTTAAAGCCATGAAGCATGCCAGAGATAATAAGGTTGCATAATTCCTCTATGAGGAAATATTCACTCGTTATGGGGTTCCAAGGGAGATAGTGACTGACCAAGGGGCTCAATTTACATCAACCCTTGTCACAACACTAGTCAATGAATACAATGTGAGGCATAGGAAATCTACCCCCTATCACCCTCAGGCCAATGGACAAGTTGAGGTGACAAATAGGGAAATTGAGGCAATTTTGACCAAAACAGTGGCTATTCATAGGAAGGATTGGGAAAATAGGTTTCCAGAAGTTGTCTAGGCCTATAGGACCACCTGGAAGACAACCATAGGTTTCACTTCCTTTGAATTGTTGTATGGGAAGAAAACTATGATACCCATTGATTTTGAGCATAAAAATCTTAGGTCTACACTGGAACTTGGGATAGATATATCCGAGGCACAAAAAGATAGTCATGTAGCTGAATGCTTTGGATGAGATGAGAAAGATAGCCCTGCATCATGCTAAGGTAGTGCAAAATCAAAGGGTCAAATGGCATGATAGATACATAAAGGAGAAGAAGTTCCAGCTAGGTGACTGGGCACTCCTTTATAACTCCAGGTATCAAGATAATGCAGGAGAACAGTAGACAAGATGGTTGGGACCGTGTGAAGTTTGAGAAGTCTTCCCTAATGGTGTTGTACAACTCACAACCATTGACCCTGTTAGATTCAAACTATTGGTCAACGACCACCATCTAAGACTATATCATAAACCAGTGTCCAAGGAAGAATTCATGCAACAATTTCTTTAGCACCCAACCTCTGAACTTCTTGCAGCCAAAGGAAGTGGACCTAGTGTCCCTCCTTTTGACTAATCCAGGTACACATGCAATCACTTCATAATAAAGATTTCCACTTTTGTGGGAATCCACTTCTTCATTAATCCACCCATCGGCCCATCCATCTCCATCTTCTCTCTCTTCCATCACTTCACTTTGCCATCATTCCATTCCATCACCATTGCATTAATTGCTCAATGGTACTTTTAAAAGGTAACCAGTACTTCCTCCACATTCCTTGCAAAAGATACTCCATGATTTCAGGTACATGTGTAACAAATTGTTATCTCTTAATTATCTTTAGTACATTTATTTAATTAATGTAAATTAATGATGATATTTCACATGGCATAAAATTGTATTCACCTTGTCAAATCATAATTACCACCCAATCTGTGTGGAAACATGCTCTAATTTAGGTTTGGGGGGAGTTTCAACTCACAAGTCCACATGTAATCCATGTCAACAAATTTAAAATGAGCCAATTTGAACAAAATGTTGAAATGACAACTTGCATATGTGAAAGGACACTGAACTGCAACCGTTTTTCTTGATAATGCCCTTCATTTATTGTTCTTTATTGCCTTAGTCACAATCTTGAATGTCACCCAAAAAGGTAAATTGGTGAGCTACATGACATTGCCGTCAACACTATAGAAGAATTACAGGAAGAAGAAATTGGGGTTTTCATAAAGAGACTACAAGAAAAAGAAATTTAGCAGAAGTGCTTGTTTGATTGTGGGAAACTAAGACAATGGGAGGTTAGTTAATTAGGAATGAACCCACGGTTCATGATGTGGTAATGCAAGATGCACTTTCTATGGCTGAGTTCAGGAATTGTGGTTGACTGGATTATTTCCTAAAACTCGATAGCTACAATGAGGACATTGCACTAGAATTTGCACAGACATTCTCCAAGGGGAAGGCAATGGTAAAAGGGTTAGAGGTGATCACTACTAAGGAAAGAATTGCAAAGGTAATGAGTTTACCTACTGATGGAGAGCCATACCTTGCTACCAGAGATGCAAGGTCAGCTAGGGCTGAATTTACTGAACCTAGTGACCCTCCATTGGTTGTGGATAAGCAAGGTACGAAGAGAACTTCTCTACCTGAGCCATGGAAACAAGTAGTCATCCACATTTTCAAATATATTACTTGTGAGGGCCACCAGGCATGCCTCCATTCTATGCATTTCAAGCTCTTGAACCATATGAGGCATGGAAGAAGAATGAATGTTCCCAATGTGTTGTATCACCTCCTAGAAATCATGGCAGCTGAAATGCAGAAGGGTAGGGATAATTTTGTCTCTCACCATTGTTTAATAAAATTGTTAGTAGAGAAATCTTCGCAAGAGGTGTCTGATATGACATGGGAGGAATTTGTAAACATTGATCAGTTTAGACAAGAAAATGTGCAAACTAGAGGTCGGTCTCAACCTCGTAGGGTTAGTAGGGGAGAGAGGGTTGTTGAAGCTACTCCTGGAGCTTCAACCTCTGGTGTAAACCCTAGCTCAAACCCTCCTGCAGCTGAACAAACTATAGAAATTGGTTCTTCTGAGTCAGAATATTTAGATGAGGATAGTTCACCCTCAAACCCTGATGGTGATGTTCTTCCCAAAACCCCAATTCAAACTAGGGCTGCCCTTAGGAAAGAACAAGAGCAAATGAAAGAGGTAGAAATGAGAAAAGGGAAGGCCATAAAGCAAATGACATAAAAAGCAACACCAAGCCCTAGGAAATGAAAGGTTGATAACACTGTTCTTCCTGTAGCCAAAGAGAAAGATAAAAACCATCCTAAGAAATCAAAACCAGCTGGGTTAGCCATTGGTGTACCTCCAAAGAGAAGCCCTAGGCTTAGAAAAAAATCTAGGGAGGAGACAAAAGCCCCAATGGGGCAGGTGAATGTTGAAGAAAAAATATTTTTGAAGAACAAGCAAATATAAGATTAGTAGAGCTTGCTGCTATTGTAGAGCGGGTTGGAAATAAAGAGCAAGATGTGAATGAAGAATTCCTATAGCCAGAGCAGGATGAACAAACAAAATCACTGCAACTGGTGCTATTTGAGCAACAAGAGTCGGTGCAAAGGAAGATTTTGGTTGGAACACATAAGCCTCTTGCTTTTTCATGGAATAATGTAGCCCTAAAACTATGGAGTGAGATGCAAAGAAAAGAGGAGGAATGGAAAAAGGAAAAACGCAAGCTACAGGATGAGATTAAGAAGAAAAATACAAAAGTTGAAGAAAGGAATGCAAAAATCATTGCCTTGAAAGAAAAAGTGGATAATGTGGTAGATTTAATACCCAAAATGCTGGCATGCAGAACTCCTCCAAGAGTGTATGCCCTGCATTTGAAGGAGTGAAATATTTCCTTTAAATTGTCAAGGATTATTTCAGGTTTGAGCCCTTCTCTTGACACTCCACATGAATTTTTCTAGGGTTATCAAGTTGCCCCTCCTGATGTTAAAAATCTATTGTGTGAACTATATTTGCATAATTATGTTGTTTCTGATGATCATGATTGGAATCCCTTATTGTATATTGGAGATATCCATTTAAGGTCATTTATGTCCTAGATTCAGAATGAAACTAGTTGGGGACAACAATTTAGGACTTACAGGGAGAGAGACTTTCATACTCCCTTAGCTCTCAGGGCTGAATCTAGTAACCCTACAAACATTTTTCAAACATGGCACATATTCCTTTATTGATCGAGTTACAACAAGAGGATTATGCTTGTTAGAGAATAAGTTTACAAAGAATATGAAAAGGTAGTTGAAACTACAGGGAAATCGGTAATGGGATACTTGTCACAGAGGTGGAACAATTTTCTAGATGAATTGAAACGAGTTTAACCTCACTCTTTATAGAACTATGCTGTAGCATGCAAACGAGTTGACAGATACATATAGATTGGAAGGATGAAACAATAGTTTTGGCTTCCCCTAACATTTCAGTCGCCTACACTATTGTGGCATGTGCCAGATTACAATTTTTATCAGTATGAAATAGCTGCAGAAAGGGAAAGATGGAACAGATTGGAGAGAAAGAAATGATTCTACTGGAATCCTAATTCAAAAACTATAGAGACTAATGTGGGTAGTTGGTAGTTGGTAATTTCAGAGAATTGACTAGGAAAAAGAATAGTGCTCCCTCTGCTGGAGGACCAACAAAACATTAGGTTGGGGGGAATGATGAGTCCAATTTATGGCTAAATTTTGATAGTGTTTATTATATGTTTATTGTTTCTATCATAGACTTTAGCACTTGGTTGTTGACATTTTCCATATTATTTCCTTAGAACCATAGACCTTGGGAATAAGTTTATCCTTGTGACTTTTAATGGTATTAACATGCTATGTGAATTATCTATGTTAATTTTACATGTGGATTGAATAGATGTTGCTTTAAGGTAATTTTGGGTGTGCAATTGTTTGTGCATGCTAATATCATTATGCAGATGTTGATGTCAACAAAGCTTGCAAAGTGGAGAGATTCCTACTAGTTGGTCAGTTGCCAAGTGAATCAAAAAGGTGGTCATTACAAGGTCAAAGGAGGAAAAAATATCATGGAGGGAAATTCCTAATTCAAATAAAAGAATGCAACTTCCTTTTTAATGGTCATATTCGTTTGTTGAGAAAATCTAGGAAGTGTGTTGTGCTAGATTCCCATTGGAGCAAGTCTGCTTTAACCAATTTAGCGCATGCATAACTTCCTCCATCTTTTTCTATGCTTTCAATAAGTGGCATCCTCCTATTTTGATGGAGTCGATTGCCTAGGTAGTTAGGGTTAGTTAGTAGTTTTTCTCTCTATAAATAATGGTCAGATACCCCTTTTGATAAGGTTGGACATTCTGAGTTTGTACTTGCATTCTTCTAGTTTTAGTAATACAGTCATATTGTTGAGATGTTGTAATCACGTTTTAAGAAATAATATGATATTATGAGTTGTTGCATTTGAGTTAGCTTAAGGGATACTCACTCAAGGGGGCCCACTTGGTGAGGATTCCATTCATTTAGTTTAAAAGTTATTTTCTATTCAGTAGTTAATTTCAGTTTCAACAACTGTTTGTTCCTACAACCACTTAAATTTTGTTTTGTGACTGTTCCTGCAGCCAAGGCAAACATAGTAGTTTCCTGTCTATTTGCTAGAATTTCCATCTATATCATTCATTTTTAGTCCAGTTGTTAATGTTTGGTGCAAATGTTGATTTATGCTCCGTATTTAAGTTGATTCATTTCCAATATTGTTTATTTCCTAGTTTATGGATGATTACAATGGAGTCCTAGTGCACATACAATGCCGACCCATTTCAAGTTTATGTCCCTGGGTTAACAATGAAATGCACCTTCATGATGAGGGAAATAGATACTTAGAGTAGATGTCCAATCTCTAAGTCACAACTCTAAGGGATTAGTTATTAAACCATTAGAGGAGGCCAACAATCAATATCTCTATGGATGGAAATTACACCTTAACAGTGTAATACTTATCAGTGATGCCAAAATTAGTTCCAGGGCCATGATACATAGGCTACCCTTTTTCTTTATCAGAGGTGGAGGGTTTCAATTGGTCAGTTGAATCTTGAACTAGTAGTCTTAGTACAAGTTTAGACTTAGAGGCTTGGCCCTTTGATGCAGACGCTTGGGCTTTAGGTGCCATAGGTAACAAACAATTCAAACTAGGGCTTGACGGGATTAAACTAGGGTTCTTACTTATCAAGGAAAGACTTGACACAAAGAAAAGAGTACAAGCACAATTTATAGCAGTTCAGAGAATGTCAAACCTTAAAAGAAACCTAATTTAGAGAGCAAGCAACAACAATCACAATTTGAAATGGCAATTATGGTAAATTCAAGTTTAGGAGAGGTAAATTTCACTTACTGGTTACATGACGTAGGAAACCCTAATTTCATGATGCCAAATTCTTGAAAATCTCTACAATAAGCTCTGAATGCATTGATAATGCTTTAACAATCAACAATAAGCTTTAAGGAAAGCTTTCATGGTGAACAAAGCCATCAATTTGGTAGAGAACTGTCAACTTTTCCATTACTGTTCGCTCGCACGAACTAGAATAGCTCAATGGTGTACATTTTAGAAACTTTGAATGTTTGTCATTGATTCAATCATTATGTGGACTAGTGTGCAACTCAGATGGAGTCAACATAGTTTGAATACTTTCCTTTTAGCTAACTTGACATCGGCTATGTTCTATTTCCACCAAGTGTACATTTCCTTTATCAACATCATGGCCCCACCGTGCTTTACAAATTGGAAAAAAATCCATGTAGTGCTCATCTAATAGCCCTTTGATATTTGCAAGTTTGAGATCTACGGTCGCGGGCTAGCGGGAAATGACCCAGATTAACCCAATGACCATCAACTTGCTTCCATTTTAATCAATTTAGGCCGGTGACCATAATGTACTACCTCCTTTAGTAATAGATGGTTGAGATTAAAATATCTCGATGAATAGTTTTACACGTGCTCATATATCCTTTTAGTAGCACATTGTTTAACCCTTCAATATTTATCGAGAAATATTTCACCAAATATTCCTATGTCTTTAATAGTTCTACAAGCAGTGGTGATGGTGCCACATGGCATTCGCCCACTATCCCTTTGCGAGCCCAAATCTGACAATGAGTCCCCTGTGGGCTTAGCAGGGAACGATTGAGATTCATTTACCAGAACACATCTTAACCATTGATCTAGTAAGTTACCTTGAACATCGGTGCCTCTGAATAGTGGTAGGGTTCGCCAAGAGGGCGGATAGGTGTCACTTCCCTACTGTCCCTTCGGATTTTTAATTTCATTATTTTAATCCTGCGGGCTAGAGGGGAACCAATAGAATGCACTCAATGGGACCTGTCAAGAAATGTTAAGGGTTTTTAATAAGCATGTGCACTTATTACATGACTTAAAATATGGTCATTTTCCCAGGTTTATGACATAAAAAGGACCTCAGTAGATATTAAACCTAGACTTAGGAAAAAGGGAAAATATTAAAAGATTTGTGACCCGCACGATATAAAGCAAGATTTATAATGACTCAACAGGCGACGACCATGAATACTAGGCTTGAGGGGCCAATAACCAAATGGATTTAATGGTTGAAGTGACAACTTAGGAAACCGAAAAAAAGTGATAACCATTCAACCATGAAATAGAACGTACGAAAAGGGATCAAAACTTAGGGGTTTAAGACACACATAAACCCTATAACAGAAGTAAGACCAAAATACTAAGCCTTAGGACACACCTAGATCAAAAAGACAACTAGATTTTGCAATACTATTAGTGGAGCACAAATTTTTTTGCTCTGTAATAACAAAAGATGACTCAAATACTTAAGTATATTTCTTTAATTTTGAATATTGACCTATCTTGTTCTCCAGTGTTGTATTCGCTATCTTTTGACTCAAAATAATCAAGGGTTATTTATAAGTTGTCATATCACATCATGTGTTTATGTTATGGATGTTAAACTATTATCTTTTTTTAAGGAATGGATGAATATTCCTTTCAATTATTTATCAAAGATTCTGTGAATGTCAATGCAATAGGAATTTTTAAGTTGTATGATAAGTATTGTTTTTTAAAAATGATGTAGAATCACATATCAAATTCAATATCATGGAATACAATATAAAATATAAAATATCACAATTTCATGGAATACAATATAAAATATCATCAACTAAAGTTTGGAATATGATTAATGAAGTGCAATATAAAATAAAATATCATGAAGTGTAATGATTCACAATTTCATGGAATACAATATAAAATATCATCAACTACAGTTTGGAAAATAATTCATGAAGTGCAGTATAAATACCTAAAAGCTGCCAATTCACTTCCATTTCCCAAATCAAGTCAGGGTCCTCAAACTGACATTCAACTTGAGATAAAGTAAAAGAGTCATCTTGATTTTGAGTCTAGTCTTCATTTTCTTCGCCTTGTGTCTCAAATTCAACATTCATTGTGTCACTGTCATTTGTCCCACTGTCAGTGCCACCAATACCAACATTTGGAGTGTTTTTGATTATAGGTAAAATAGGTTTTGAAGGGACTCCTCGAAACCATTTACAAAATAAAACACTGCTTCAAAAAATAAACAAAAACAGAGCAAGCAGCCAAAAAGAAGCCAAAACCCAACAAAACGACAACTAGAAAAGGCACAAAAAACACCACACGACTAGAGATTCTTTAGGATGTTTGCTGCTTCCAGGTCACTATCAATTATCATTTGATGAACATTCATAACTTCCACTAAGCTTTGGAGTGTTGCACAAACCTCTTCTTTCGCATATGGACCTTTGGCCTCCAGATTGTGAGTGCCCTTTCAAAAGGAAATGTTTTGACATTATACACAGTTCCTTTCACCCTCAAGCAATTTTCTAAATTCTTGTATAGTTTGTTTCTTATCTTTGATGTCAAAAATGCCAATGAACTGAAAACTCTCTCATCCTCCACCGACCCCAATATCATTTTTTGACATAAATCAACAAGTTTGAAATATTCTAATATCAAACTACACAATATTTCACTTTGACCTAAGTTTGTACAAGCCTTTGTTATTGATCCTGGTTCTGTTAGCTCTCAAAAACGCAGGTTTGAACCACGAGAGGTTGCCAAGCTCTCACAACGTTTCAGGGTAACAGACAAGGCCAAATGATTTGAACCTTCTTCTCTTTAGGTGCTGCTAGACCTAGGCAGGTATACCTATTTGAATAAAGTAGACTTGACCTTTGTTCATTTCCTAAAGCAATTTACCCACATTGGCAAATGGGAGTGGATAAATGAGTTTTATTGTTGTATAAATTGTATAAGCAATATCAAGGCTAAATCTAATGTGTTCATATGTAAAAATGAATGAAATTAAACAATGAAATAGTAGAGACTAGTGCCTTATTGGGTGTACCGAGTCAAATGAAAATCTGAAATGAGTAACTTCTTTTTGGCAGAAACTCAAATTGTTTGGCATATAGGTTTAAGTTTATAACTTGTATAAACATGTAGGAATGTGATTACCAAGCTCTTCTTAATGATCCAAATGAGATTCCCTAATTACTATGATTGACTAAAAGGATTTAATCTCTCCTTGAAAAAACCAATTAATCCAACCATACAGATACAACAAGTGTGAACTGATAAACTAAAAAAATATCCTTGATATATCAGTTTAAATAATTAGAAAACATCAACCTTGGAGACAACTTCAACAATACTTTCAATTAACACAATAGACAATTGATACCAAAAAAATGTCACCACATCAAATGAATTCAGTTGAAATCTCCACTGTTTCAAACATGCATCATAGTGTCAAAAATTGTAAACATTCTGTATCCTACTATATTTTTTACTCACTATCTACTTCTCTCCCTCCCTCTCCTTTTCACAATCGAAAATGAACATTTATACATTAGTATTTGAAAGGACGCGTCCTTTCGTATTCAAATCTCGGTGATCTATTGTATTCATGCTTTTACTAACATCCATTAGATACCCACTATGACATCATGTAGTCATACCGATGTTCAATGTCTCTCCGACTATCACATATCACATATCACTTTGATGTCCTACAGTTTGACTGATGTTTTGAGTCTCACCGATAGCCTATTTGTATCTTCACTTCTATCGCCAAGTTATCTTGTAGTTATACCGATGTTATGAGTCTCCCTGACGTTTTATCCCTTTGGTCTTAAGAATATCTCAGTAACTCTCGCTGATGCAAACCTATCACTGTGACACTATAAGTTGGGAAAACGTTCCTCTGCTTACATCGTGGCTTCTTAAGATATTACCTTTAGACTGTTTTCTTCATCAATTTTGATCGCCAAATCATAACAATTCTCCTACTGATGGAAAAACACCCGGTGTGACCTTCCTAGCTCTCACCAATGAAGCCTGTCTTGCCGATGAATATTCCCTCCAAACATATTGCTAAGTCATTACCAATGTAATCCCGTCGATGTGACATAGGGGGTTGGCAAGACTCCCTGACTTCATCTTGATGACAATGACAAAATCTATCATTTCTTTATCGGCAAGACTGAATGAATGCTCTGGGACGTTACTCCGATGGCTCTTGTCTTGCCGACAGTCAATTTATGCTTCGATCGGTAAGACACAAATGAGCTCGATATGACTTATTTCGATGAAAATTATCTTTCCAATAGGATCATGTTGTCACTGAGACTGTGAACTGCATCATGCCGATACAAATCCTCAATTGAAATCTCATCGGTAAGACATTCCTGATGTCTTGCCAATAGACTACAAAAAGACATACATTAGTATTAAATGCTTTATGGATCGGTGAAACTTGCATCATGTTACGCTGATATGGTTTACACATTCAAATGGTCAGGGCCAAGTGAATTCTATGGGACCAAATGATGAAAACAAACTAAAGCATGGGAAAACATGTTATGCAAAGCGGATTCTTGTACTCATGGTATGGACTTCTTTGGAAACTCATTGGTATAGATAGCCATAAAAATTTCAAAATTTTACAGTTCTAACAGGTTCAAAGGGTTTCTCCACGGAATAAAACTGGTCCATCATACTTCTTGCAAAATTCTTACATTGTTGTCTAAGCTTATCTCCATTTATAATTCCTTCTATTGTCTACTCATTGTATTTTACACTTTTCGAAAAGTGCTCGACCAAGATTTTTACTTTATCATGAAAATAGGTTGGGCTATCTCAGTTTACCCAAAATTGAGGATACACAATACCCATGTCTTAGTATTTCTTCTCAAGGGAATCTATTATAAATCTCCGTGGAAATAATTTTTGCAATATCCTTCAAATTATCACCAACAAATTTAACAATGTTGTTAAAATATTCCTTTGTAACAAATACTTCTCTGATAGAGCACCTGAATTTCGTACTATGGTACATTGGTATCTAAAATCCATGTACATAGATACATAATTACCCACTTGCATTAAACTATAAATAATTATCAGGATGATTCAAATATGTAATTTTCTACCACATGAAAAATTTGGGCTTTTAGAAGTTAATTCTAGATATAGATGATCGAGGGCCATGCATGTATTTCTACATAGTTTGGCATATTCATTAATATACATAGTCCTGTCTTGGGCTTTCTTCACAATATTTTTCATTTCATCCAACATGGGGAGAAGACTAGCTAAAGTCAAGAGTGTCTCTACATTGCTTAACCTATGTAAGAGGTCAGGAGCTTTATCTACTGTGTTGCGATGCTTGTACATTACTCCAATCAAGGATTGATATTTTGAAAGAAATCGTTGCATTGGTCCATGCAAGGAGATCCATCTAGTATCAACATCCTTGTGAAGTTTGTTTCATGTTGTTATTCCCTCAGCAAAATTTTGAAATTTTGTGAAACATTTGGGACTTCGACAAAAGTACGAGTAGAGCTCGCAGACTAGATTTTCAACATATGATACTATAGGAAACTTGCTTACAATTCTAAGTGCTAAATTCATTCTATGGGCCATGACGTGAATTCCAAGCATGTATGGTGCACAAGTAGTTTGTAACTTTGTGCAAACACTGGTCTTGTGACCTTGCATTACTGTAGCTCCATTAGCTCCTACATACACCAACTTTTTGGCAATTGTCAAGTCATCTATACCTGCAATTTCATTCAAAGATTTCTTGACTAGTTCAAATAGATTTTGCGATGTTGAATTGTCCATTTTATGAACACATAGAAGATGAGTTGGGAAGACATTTTTTTTACAATATACACATGCATACATACCCAAGAAGTATTATCTACCGCAATAACTTCATCTAAAGATAATGCAATGAAGTTTGAATCTTTTACTTTCTCCTTTAAATCTTGCTTTTCCACTACAACAAGACAATTTTCCCATTCCCATCTAGCGTTTACTGACCAATGTGTGCTAGGAAAGTGAGGAACACCCAAAAAAGATAATAAATTAAAATATTCTGGGTACTCTGTCATAGGACACCCTCTAGAAAAAATATGAAAAACAACAATCATCAAAATAGTTTTGCTAGTTGTGCTCCTTCCATTGCTTTTCCAAATTGAGCCTCAATTGTACCTCGACATGCAACAAGCTTCGAAATTATTTTCTTATGCTCTCCATATTCCATGACATACTTAACATGAAGACATTCTTCCTTTGATACTAATTGTTCCTTTCTGTCTATTATTTGTTTTTCATAAAATTTACTGATATGATTTTCTATAGTATCAAGCTTTAGCTGCAACTTCTTGTCTCTTTTACATTTCCAACTACAAATCAAACACTTGCATTTTGTTGGAGTTTCATTTTTGTTTTCTTTCTCCACTGGTACAATGAATGGGTACTTTGACACCCAATTAAGCTGAAAAATTCCCTGTCATTTCTCACTCGTGCCCCACTTTTGCTTTGCCTTTTTCTTTTCTTGCTAGCAACATCATCCAAGTCAATTATCTCATTTTGGCTAACCAAGGTATCCCTTGGAACATCTTCTGTGGTTCTGCCATCCTCATTTCACTACAACAAATCCCTATGATTAGCTCCCTTTTTTGTTCCATTTTTTGCTTCCACCCATTGTTTTAATGTATTTTTCTCCAATTTTTTGAAAAAGTCGACTCTATTTATCAGGATGGTGCCATTGTTGGAATTTTTTGCATTGATCAGAACAAGTAGGCGCTAAATCAGGCGCTAATTAGCGCCGAATTTAGTGCAGCATCAGGTTTAGCGCTAGATTTAGTGTCAAGTTTAGCACCAGGTTTAGCGTCAGATTTAACACTAGGTTTAGTACCTAATTGTTATGATATAGTAGGGATTAGGGGTTTTAGAACAAAAAATTCTTCCCCAATATTCACTAGCCTTCAATTGTTTTCCTACATTTCACTTGCATCAAAAGATCCCTCAACCCTCAACCCTAATCCCTCAACCTTAAACCCTAAACCCAAACCCCTATACCCTCTACCCTATACATTGGACCCTCAACCCTAATCCTTCAACCATATACCCTAAACGCTCTACCCTCAACCCTTAACCATCAACCCTAAACCTTTAAACCCTAAACCCTAAACCCTTAAACCTTCTACCCTCTACCCTCAACTCTAATCCATCAACCCTATACCCTTAACCCAATACCCTAAACCATCAACGCTATAGGTCCTCAACTCTAAATTGGCCTCTACCCTCTACCATCAAGTAGCCGATACCATCTACCCTTAACCCTTAAACCCAAGTAAAATATCTACCCTAATCCCTCAACCCTTAAACCCTTTACCCTCTAACCTTAAACCCTAATCCCTCAACCCCTATACCCTCTCCCCTATACATTGGACCTTCAACCATAATCCTTAAACCATATACCCTCAAACCTATACCCTAAACGCTCTACCCTAAACCCTTAAACCCTAAACCCTAAACCCTTAAACCTTCTACCCTCTACCCTCAACGTCCCTAATCCCTCAACCCTATACCCTCAACCCAATACCCTAAACCATCAACTCTATAGGTCCTCAACTCTATATAACCTCAATTATCAACCCTCTACCCTATACATTGGATCCTCAACCTTCATATATCTTTGTCCCTCCCTCCACTTCTAATCTCCTCTATATTTCACTTCTCCCTCCATCTCTCGCTTGCTCCATCCCTCCCTCTCTACCCTAATCCCTCAACCCTAAACCATCAACCCTTAAACCCTAATCCCTCAACCCCTATACCCTCTACCCTATACATTGGAACCTCAACCCTAATTCTTCAACCATATACCCTCAAACTTATACCCTAAATGCTCTACCCTCAACCCTTAACCATCAACCCTAAACCCTTAAACCCCAAACCCTAAACCCTTAAACCTTCTACTCGCTACCCTCAACCATAATCCCTCAACCCTATACCCTATACCCTCAACCCAATACCCTAAACCATATTCAAACCTATAGGTCCTCAACTCTATACCCTCAATTCTCAACCCTCTACCCTATACATTGGATCCTCAAACCTCATATATCTATGTCCCTCCCTCCCTTCTTCTAGTATCCTCTCTATCTCACTTCTCCCTCCATCTCTCGCCCATCCATCCCTCCTCTCTACCCTAATCCTCAACCCTAAACCATCAACCCTTAAACCCTTAAACACTCAACCCTAAACCCTAAACCCTAAACCCTCAACCCTCAACCCTCAACCCTTAAACTCTTAAACCCCAATAATCTCTCTATCTTAATACCTCAACCCTCAACCCTTAAACCCTCAACCCTCAACCCTCAACCCTCAACCTTCAACCCTTAAACCCTAATCCCTCAACCCCTAGTATACCCTCTACCCTATACATTGGACCCTCAACCCTATACATCCCTTGGTGTGACTGCAAGGGCCTAAAAATTCAACTATATCCCTTTTGTACATTTTATGGCATAATACACTCATTTCTGCATTCAATCATCTACAAATTTTCCCATGTTTAAATTTTTTGAGTAAAGGATAAAAAATTGTTTTTAAAGGATAATATGAAGATAATAGTATGATCTTAAATTTGAGAATTAATAACATTTGAATTAAATGGCATTTTTATCTTCTTTTCAATTAAAAATTGTAATATTTAATTTGTGACATATTATAAAATAAATAAATAATAATAAAATTTATATGTTGAATATTAATCATTATTTAGAATTTATTTTTCACAATAATAATATGAATGGTTTGGAAGAAATGCAAGAGGCAGATCTATTTTAATTAAAAAAATCTTAGGGTGCAAGGAATCTAATGTAATATCACAATCACAATCACAATCACACAATTTTTTTAAATTATAATAATTAAAATGATAATTTAATGATTAAATTATATATTTAATTCATATTCATTTTAGTTTCATTTAAATAAATATTTTTCTATATATATTTTAAAATTAAAATTAATAATTGTTAAAGATAATTTTCATATTTTTATTTTAAAAATAACATCAATAGTTTTTAATTATTAATTGAACACACAAATTAATAAATTTAATAGATGATAGTAATTTTTTATTATAAAATATATGTATTTTGTTTTCTAAATTTGTTTGAATATTAAAAGATTCAATGATTAAACATATACACTATATGTGATTGTGTGGGAGTTTTTTCACATCAATATTTTTGCTGCCATGATGAGTTAGAACAAAATACCCAAGCCCTAATTTTGAACTCTCATTTTCACTTGGTTTTTTTGAGCTCCCTTTCCCTTTACATGTTGCCATCATTAGGGTTTGAAACCTCGAGCTTTCTAAAGGAGTCTTTGTCGATTTTCTCACTGCTTTTGAGAGTTTTCTTCACAGAAATTTCTATTGAGGCTAAATCAAGTAAAGCTTTCATGGTTCATCATTTGTTTCCACTTATCTGAATGCATTTTCAAAGACATTCCTTCTTGGATTCTCATGCATTTTTCTCTTGCTTTACTCTGTCGATGATTTGCTTGTCTTGAGGCTAAAATCAAATCACTTCTGGAGCTCACATTTCTTCGAACAACAAGAAGTTGAGTAAGTTTCTATGCGCCATTTCTTTGTACTTCTCTAGACTTAGCTCACTAGAAAAAGAAATGAAACAAATCATACTCCATATTTGGTTTGATCAAATGATGAAAGATTTTTTTTATTTCTACTTTTTTTCTCTTTCCTGGTGATAGCTTGGTCGAGACCTCTCTAGATTTTTTTTTTCTATTTCCATAAAGAACAGAGTGTAAAATTTTCTTTATTATATTTTTGAGCCTCCTTCATGGTTCCATGATTATGGCTGCGAGCTCTATTCAATGGAATTCTGGGTTTGTCTTTGATCTGGGGTTTTTCGAAAACTCGTGACTCCTATTGCAGATACAAGCTCTCAAAAAAATGAGTGCAAGCCTCTTGGTACAATCTTTCACTTCTCAGAAAGAAAAATAAATCCTTCCACATTTGGGATTCGACCCATAAACCCTAAACCATGGGTTTGTAATATTTCAAGCATATCCTTCTCCTTTCTTGCAAAATTTTTACATTTTCATTTTTTCAGAACTCGCTTCACAAGACAATTGCACTATTTTTCTATATGTTCATTTTTCTCTAAACAAGACAAAACTGGAGATGATATGGTTCACAATTATGAAAATAAATATGGTTATATTTCCTTTTGATGTATGTAACTGTAATTTCATTTTTCTTGTTCTAAAAAATGAAGCTGTGTTCTCTTTCCACAATTTCAATGATCTCTTCATCATTCCCCAATAAGATTGACTTTCATAAGATATTCCTTGAAACCCTCTGAAAATAGAATAGCACACCATAGAACTATTCTTCAAATTGTAAGGGGAGGCTCCCTAAGACCTAACCCTAGACTAAAACTATAGAAAAAAATTATATGTACAATATACAAGATTTCAATGGGGGGTTTTGCATAAATGGAAATCACTAAATGACTATGTTTTTTCTCTCAAATTCATACACCAAATTGTTAATAGTCAAGCTTTGTAGTGATATTTTCAAATATAGTAGAGGATAAACTATCAAGCACAAACAAACAAACAAACACAACTTCCTACTAGCTAAAAAAAATACCAATATTCCATTGCAATGAAGGTTTGAAGGGAAAACAAATGAATGCTTACTTTTGGCTAATGTAGAGACTAGTAGTTTTACATCAACAAGGGAGTGTTAAACAAATTGAACAACACATGACTCCAAAAAAAGTGCCAAGTGATAAAAAAAAGCTACCACTTATTGAATAAAAAGCACCAATACAAAGCTTGAATTTTTTTGATGCAATGCAGGGGAGGTCTTCAAATCAACCAAACTCAAATTCTCTTGTTTGACACAAACTTTACCCAAATTCTCTTCACTATACCTTGATTTCACAAGGCCAAAAGACTCCAAACCACTAAAACTTTATTCCAAATATCACCCGACCTCTAGTACACCTTAAACATCATTTATTTGATAGGTTCAAATAAGAAAAACACTTAAAAAACTCTGTTTCATCAGATTCACAAATTCTTGCATTCAAGGACTTAAACTCTAGTAGTAGTCCATATAGTTGAAATCAGGTAAATATTCAACACCAAATTGAATCTCTTAAAAAAAAATCCAAATTATAGGACCCATTTGGACCTTCTAAAACATATCTCAAAACCAACTATTGTCACTTTGGACCAACCTCTTCAAATTTGGACTTCATCACTGTCGTACAAGGCCAATTTTGGCCTATTTTTCAAAGAAACTACTCTTAAAACTTGATATCCCTCTAATTTTATGCTGGAAAGAAACTTATCAGGTCTCAAAACCTTAGAATCCACCTTCCCCTTCAAGAGAAACACTTTCTAAAACACCCAATTGCAAAATCCTCACTTTATGTCCTTTCAAGGAGGGTTTTTTGAAAAACTATGATCCAGGCCTTAAAACACTTGGCCACCACTTGTAACATGCTTAAATATGTCTGAAAACACCTAATAAACCTTCATAAATTTCTTCCCCCACAAATTTTACACTTTTCCACACTAAAACCCTACAATTTCACTCTTTTTCACTCAAAAATCACTCATTTTTGCAACTAGGCTTCATGCCCATTGACCTCAAACGACCTGCCCCTGCTCCCTCAAGCCTCTAAACACCTAATCCTACATTAATAGACCCATTCCACTTAGTCATAGCAGTTTACAGAAGGTGGAATGGGTCGAACTCCATTTAAGGCCTCAAAACCCTTGTATGTACAAATTCAGACTTGTTTTCTGTAGATCAACAATAAAATCTGTTAAAATCAATGTAGAGCCTCCAAATATGATGAAAATCAAAGCTAGGTCCATCCCACACCTGATACAAGAACCTGTAGAGAAATAAGGGCCTGTACAGATTTGTACGAAGGCTTGAAATTGCTAAAAATGTTACAAAAATCAGAAATTTGTATAAAAACAATGGCTTTTGGCTTTCTAATTTTGAATTCTTGAAAGTCACTCTTTCAAAAAATGTTTACAAGGCCTTTAAAAGGAATTAAATGCATGAATCAACCACTACCACCTTGTTTTCCAACGAATCCCACTAGGTGACTCTTGGACTTCCATAACTGCCATTTTGTAATCTCGCCATAACAACTTTGCAAGATTTTACATTTTTTGTATTATTTGACAAAATGAACTAAAAATACAACTTAACATTAGGAATGGCCTTGAAATGGCCTTATTACATTCAAAAGACTCAAAATTTACAAAAATCCAAACTAAGATCTCCTAGTTCCACAACTTGACCTTGGTGCTCCTACACCAAAGTTACTCAATTCGATTTAATTAATGAAATTACAAACTCAAAATCAATAACTTCCATGACCACCAATTTCTTCTGTGTAGGCTTATCAACTAATATTTAACAATTTATTTGCTCAATGCATTTATTTATAAGCTTACAAAGGGTAGCTTTTAGTGATTGAAAACTAATAATGAAATATTTGAAGAAGTATTGCTTTAAAGCTATCTTATCCCTATCTAAAAAAAAGGGAAAGAATTTTTTTTTTTTAAAACACACCTAATTCTAAAATAATAAATAAAATATAAAGGCCAAAAATAAGCTCATATCTCCATCGTACAAAAATAGCCAATGTTGAAGTTGTCAATTACCAAAAATAGTAGGTTACACATTAATGACTTTGAAGCAACTTGAGGTAATTTTTTGCACATGAACTAGTAGATCTTTAAAAAATGTGATTTTTTATCACACAAGGATCAATGATTGTAATGGTTGTTTGTATCTGCTATCACTCTTGGAGGCTGGAAGTCTCTTGTCACAATAGACCCAAGTGCTGAAAACTACGCTTGACTATTGTTGTACCTGAAAACCATTCATATTGGCACTGAATACTCCTCAGAAAAATTTAAGCATCATGAAAAAACAACCTTGTTTCTACTATGAACAACAAGTAGGAATTCATTTTTTAAGTGTGCAAGGGTAATTGCCTACACATACTAGAGTTTACATGCATTTATACCTATTTTATGCTTTAAAACTGACCGATTTAGTATGACAGAGATCACTTACACTTTATCCATTCTTCTCACCTGCTAAGAGGAGTTTTGTGTTGAAAACTCACTCCCAAAGTGCATTGGAGGAGTTTTACATGGCATTTGCCAATTGAAAAAGTGCTACAAATCAAGATTTTAAATCTAGATAAGAGGCAACAAGTTTTTACCATTTTAACTTATGTTGATGGAACTTTTAGTGGATTTTTCCACTCAAAAGCGTGCCACCTTTTAACCTATGTCATTTTCCTCTAGTTGGTGGAGTTTTTTGTGGTTATGGCCTGGTGCAGGAGCACCAATCAATTTTAATGATTTTTCTCTAGTTGACTTGTGAAAAGTGAGTCTTGGTGGCTAAGTCTAGGTTGTGTGGGTGTTTTAAGTCATAATAAGGTCTAATGAGACCATTATTGATGTAAGTGAACAACTTTGAGGACTTTTGAGTCTATATTGTAATAGTTGCAAAATCATGTTAAAAGTTGTCAAGGTTGACTACAAGGTTGTCAAGGTAGGTTGAATGTTAGTTTTCTTGTGTTGAGTCATGATTATAAGTGGAATGAGGTCTAAAAATGTCATTGGTAATGTATTAGGTGAATAGGAGGGTCAAAAGTGAAAATATTGCAAATATGCAAAAAGTTGTCAACAATAAACTTGCAAAAATGCAAAATTTGTAAAGGCCAATGGTTAGTTGGGGTTTGAAAAGTGGTTGGTCAGTTTGGGGAGTTAGTTTTGGGTTGGAAAATATTTAAAATACATGTACACCTTGTGATGGGGGTTGGAAAGTTGCATTTTGAAAGAAATACCACAAAATCTATTAGTTTCTTTGCATAAATTCCGCGTTTTCAATAAATCTGCTACTACAGGTTGAATTTCTCATCCGTTCAAAAGTACCACAGACCAAGGGTGATGGAATGTGTTGAGGTTATGTGTTAGATTTCATTTGAATCAAGTGGGAGGTTCTAAAATTGAGTTTTGAGTGAGATATCTTGATTTTTTCTGGAACTGCCTGTTTATAGCTTGTCAAGGGTTTTGATTGGTGTAAAAAATGAAGTTTTAGACATTCCAACTACTTTCACGACTTGTAACTCATTGGAATGTATTATTTCATGATAATATAGGTGTGCAAATTGTTTGGGATGGAAGGGAGATGTTTTGTATGGGTTTTAGGGTGATGCCCTAAGGTGTTTTCTTGAGTTTTCCATGTGAATTTGAGGAACTAAAGTAAGGTTTTGACAAAATATGAATGAAGCTGCATGTGTAATGGTGTTTTGAGTTTGTGAATATGTTTTTATGAAGGTCCGAGGAAGTGGAAAGTTCTGGTAAGGTGTGGAACCATTACTTTCAGTAAACCCTCCTCAAATTGGCTTAAAATGAGGGCTTTGTGGTTTGGTATGTAGAGGTGAGTTTCTCCAATTTTTTTTTATGTTTTTGAGGGTTTTGACACATGTAAATTTCTTCCCCAACAATTCTTTATGGTTTTGAAGAGTTTAAATGGTAGTTCCTTTGTAAATTAGGCCTCATTAGCCTAATTAAGACAATGGTGAAGGCCCATTTTGAGGCACATGTTCCAAAACAACATCTAATTATTTTGAGATATGTTTTGTAACTCACTAAGAGGTATCTAAATCTATATTTATTTTGTGAATTCCTTTGTGAAGTTTGTGAGAAAAATCCCAAACAGGGTCAGTAGACCTACTAGGAAAGGCCTAGTTGAAAAGTGATTAAATTTGAAGAGTTCAAGAGTTGGTGTTTTGAAATTTGTTTGAGGCTCATTGAGTTTTTTGAGTGATCCTAACCCCTTTCTTACATAATTTCCACTAAAAAGTGCACCTCATATTAATTTATTTTCATGCACTTTAGGCTCTTTTCACTTAACCTCTTGCCGCTTTTAAATCTTCTTGGCATAATTTTTAAGTTGTTTTACCACTCAAAAATTGTACCTCACCTTTCCCAGATCTGTTCTTAACACTTAGGCACATATTCATAACACCTTTGATGACATTTTTATTACCCAAGAGTTCTTTCCTTAGTTCCTCACCATGCTTCATATCCTACGTGCACTTTTATAAAATGTTTGCCACTTTTTTGGGCAACCTTCTTCCTATTTTGAGGCATGAAAATGTGTGCTTTATCTTTTGAACTGAAATCCTTTGCGTTAGGTGCACTCTACCTATCATTTTAACATATATTCTTTCTTGGGTTTAGATATGATAATTCACTCTCAATTTTGAGATTTAGGTGGAGGTTTGGATGGCATTTGCCATGATAAAGCATGCCTACCTTAGGTCTCATTTCCCCCCCCCTTTTAGCTGAGTTCTGATTACTAATGTAATTGCAATGTTTTTTATGATGAAGTAGAGATGAATGATGGTTTTTTCTCTCTAAAAGCACAATTACTTAATTTGAGCAAAGTTTTATTAACTTACTGCCACTCTTTCATATGATTCGATGGATATTTATAGTGGTTAAATCCACCCAGATGTGTATCATACTTCACTCAAAGGCTTGATCTCATACATAGGCATGGGTTCATAATGCATTTTCCATGGTTTCGATGTTGAAGGTGCAGATTTATTAGGGTTTTTCCTCTGAAACAGTGCACCTTTAGCCCTTTAGTGTTGGGTGAAGATCATCAATCACTTTTCCATCTTAAAACTTGCTAGACAGAGGAGGCTAGTGGCATTGCCACCTCTAAAGTGAGCACCCTTTAACGAATTTAATTCTTATCAATTTGGACATCGATCACTAATCAATCTGCCCTTTTTTGGAACTGGAGCTTAGTTTTCTTTGGTTTCAACCACACAAAAATGTGCCCTAACTTTCTATTTTTACTTCTTTGGAAGAATTCACTTATATCCTTGCTATTGTTGCTAATTAGGTGAACTAACTCCATGGATGGGCCAAAAAAAATATGTGCCAAGGGAAAGGAGTATTTTTGATTCAAACCTCATGCCTTAGCCATTCCACAATCCTCTTTCTTTCATCGTAGTCAACATCAACTGAGAACTTCATTGTTTTCTACTCTTGCATACTATTATTTAAATGTCATCTTTTATTAGACTTGTTGATGATCACTTCTCTCTATCTTAGCAAAGAAAATACAATCAAAAGATGACTTAAAAAGCTGACTACAAGAACCAAAATTGATTAGATGGATACAAGATCAAAAGTCAAATGGTGACAAAAGGGAGCACAAGAGATGAGTTTCATACGGGTACCAACATGAGGATAGGTTGTATCTATTTCCATTTAAGTTCTATATATTGATCTATTTCATTAAAAAAAATAGATTTTAACCCAATAAGATTGACTTTCATCATGAATCCTCATTTGCAATCATCAAGCCACTAGAAGGAACATTGTTTCCTTTTATTTTATTCCTGACATAGCAACAACTAAAAGTTTTCATGTTATTTTCAAAATTGTTGGTTATTTGATGCTAGCTTAACTTTTCTTACAATGGTTGTATAGGATGAAAACAATAGCCATATCAAATGCCTTTTGACCAAGTCCTACTCTCTCAAGGTTAACAATCTCAATCTCATTAATAGTGATTACTAAGAAAGGTAACTCCACCAAATCTATCAAATAGTTTATCGTAGGAACAATAAAAGCAGACGCTTTGAAAGGAACTCCATGAAAACCAAGCTCTCTAAATGGTATATCAAACTCTAGTTCAAAATCCTTTAGATGAGGCTGCTCCCATAGCTCTATTACTCGCTTGACAAATCCTTGAAACTCTGCATTGATTTTATTTTTCCTGTCCCTCTCTTGCTGTTCTTCCTCAATTTCATCAGGATCATACATTGACCTTCTAGCCCCTCCTAAAGTTTGGACCACATCCATTACCTCCACATAAAACTGGACATCCTTGGTCTTCTTGGTTCACACCATGATATGGTTATGCAAATGAAAATGAAGCAAAGTAATCATCTCCTTCTCCGCTGGCTGAAAGAATGAATGCTTAATGTTTTGACACATGATAACAACTCTCTTTTGCTCTCATGGTTGAATACTGAAATCCATTATGGTGGGCCTCCATAGTTCCAGTCATCTTTCTTCCTCTTCCACCAAATGTTGGCATATTTTACTAACACTTATTAGAATTGTTGCATGTTTTACATCATTGGAATGACATATTAACTATAACTTTTATGAAATTTTATTATGGCATGTGCACTTGATATGATGTAATATGATTATGGTTTCGTTTCACATGTTGTAATATTAGATATATAACAAAAAAAAAATATTGCATGAAATAAATAATAACTTTTGATTTTAAATGTTTTTTTTTGGAGAACACGGGTCTTCTAGAAGATCAAGATGATTCTCATGATATATAGATCTAGAATATGTTGGTTCTGGTATAGATCACATGGAAGAGGATGATGATGACATAGATACAAAAGACACCGAGGCTGATGATGACGACGATGATGATGATGACGACGACGACGACAATGATCACGATGGTGATGATGATGATCATGAGACAGTTGTTGGTAGTAGCTAGTGGCATTCATGATCATATAAAATGCATCATGGATCATTGTTGATATATTGTTATGATGCCTCTTTTCATGGTTACTATCATATGTATCATTTTCACGGCCTGCAGTACCATATTATTGAGTTGTATCATTTGGACATGTATCATTTTGAGTTATATAATTTATCATTTTTACTTATATCATTTGTACATGTGTCATTTTGACTTATGTCGATTGTTGGACATGTATCATTTTGACATGTTATTAATCTAGTGGTATATTTGACTCACTTGTTTTAATTATAAATGATGATCATGTTATAATAATTATCTTGTTATTTAATCATATGAGTTAAATAATTAAATTACTTACTCTATAATCATATGAGTTATTTAAGAGGCATGCTATATTTAATTAATTAAATTAAAATAAAACATATTATTTAATTTACTTACTCTATAATCATATGAGTTATTTAAGAGGCATGATATACTTAACTAATTAAATTGAAATAAAATATATTAAATTAATAAATGGAAGAAAAACAAGAAGCATTTTTAGAAGCAAAAAAGGAAGCAACAATGGAAGCCAAACTAGAAGCATACCATAAGCAATCTTGGAAGCAAAACTTGGCGTTATCTAGGAAGCAAAAAAAAAACCAATTTAGGTAGCAAACAAAGAAGTAATAATGGAAGCAATTTTAGAAGAAACAAAAGATGCAATAATAGAAGCCAAATTAGAAGCAACAAAAGATGCAAAAATGTAAGCAAAGCTAGATGCAACAAGCAACGTTATATCGGAAGCAAAATTGGAAACAAAACTGGAGGTAAAATCAGAAGCAAAATTGGAAGCAAATCTGGAAGCAAAACTTGAAGCAAAACTCAAAGCAAAACTGGGAGAAAAACTGGAAGCAAACGTGGTTCAACAACACAAGAAGTAAAACTAGAAGCAAAATCAGAAGCCAAACTGAAAGCAACAAAAGTTGGTGGTAAACCTAGTGCTAAATCCGACACTAAATCTGGCGCTAAATCCGACGCTAAATTTGACACTAAATCCAACACTAAATTCGACGCTAAATCCAACGCTAAATTCATCTCCGAAATGAACAAACCATTTTGCATCGAGTTTTGCACCAACAGAAGTTCCCAATACATGAACTCAGATACACTAAAATCTGGTGCTATTTTAGGCACTAATTGCTTGTTTTGTTGTAGTGAATTTGACTCATTTAACTCAATGCCAGTCTCACCTTGACCTTCCAGTGGTGGTGAGGTATTGTGAATACCTTCTTCATTAAGATTTGGTGGAAGAGTTGACGATGTAGCTCCATCTTGATCTAAAGGATCAGAAACATTTCCATTTCCAAAATAAAACTGTATGGTAACTCTATGTTTTGGGCGTTTTGATGGCCTCCTAGTCCCTTCATCACCCTGAGGAGTCTTACCCTTGTTGCACTTACTGCTCGACATATTGATCTCTCACTTTGAATAAAAGCTAGAAAAAAATGTCTTGTTTAAGAAGGATAGAATATAGATCCTATTCCCTACTCAATATCATCTTTAAGATTGAAGCAAGAATGGAAAAGAGATAAAGAAATCTTATAACACTATGAAGAAATGATCACTCACCTTTAAGTTTAGGTTTTCACTGACTTGCTATTCGTTAATGCAGGAATGCCTGTGTTGTAAGTTTGTAACTTGCCTATGAACAACTTCAAGGTTCCAAGTCCAACTTCCAAATTAAGAGCTCACAAGAACTCAGAACTGAACAAAATGTGTAAGAATAAATGACAGTTTTGATTGCATTTATATCAATCCATATTTGGAAAATTCTATGGGATTTTTAAATGGTATATTAAAATTTTGGCGAATCCCGCGTTATTATACAATGATACATTGTAATTTTCAAGGCAATTATGGCCCTATGATTAGCATGGAGGTGTCATGACAATTGGTGAAATGTTTTCTCAAATGTAATTATTTTTTAATGTTATTGGCGAAATGGGTCCTCATAAACAACTATTTGTAAATATTAATTGGTGAAATGGGTCCTCACAAGAAACTATTTGTAAATTTTGATTGGTGAAATGGGTCATGATACACAATGTTGTTTTAATAGTATTGGTGAATATGTAGGTGATTTATTACATGCTTATGAGATTCTAGGCAAAAATATTAATCGATCCATTTGAAATGCGTAGTTTTTTTTGGCGAATTTATTACTTAAATATGCCTCATAAAATAAATTGTTGGGGAATGGACATGCATTGGAACGATAATTCATAAAAATTTGAGCGATTTGGCCACCCTGTTTGGTGCGATTAATTCACCAATTTCGACTTGGTCAATATCTAATATTTGCCAATTGGCAAAGATTCACCACTAAAGTTTTCCCTGGGCTTAGTCACACCAAGCCATAATGTGCACTGGTACATTTTGACCCAAAATTTTGATGGACATTCCTCAAAATTTTGATGACCGTTCGTCAAAATTTTGAAGATATTTGAAACATCAAAATTCTGGCCCAGCCTTTGTTCCGACGAATGTCCATCGAAATTTGGGTCAAAATGTACCAGTGGCGAGTGTGTTATAACATGCTCACGTTATGTCCTTTTCAAAAAAAATGAAAAATTTGGCCACTTTTTGGCCCCCCATCTTTTTGCACCCACCCCAAGGCCTCTCCTATGAGGGTTTATTGTGGAAGTATCGAAACTTGTAATCAATTCTTCGAGTTCTTTTTTGTTGTTTTCTATTTGAACCCTAGAATTTATTTTCTTATGTTCTTATGGGATGTCTATGAATTGAAGGATTTTGATGTTGTTCTTGTTCATTAGGGTCTTCATGAGGATATGATTATGGATTGATCATATTTGGAGGTGGAGATTTATTTCTTGAAAATTAAAAGAAATTTTAATTAAAAAACCTAATTCAATCTATAATTTAATTCAAATTGGAAACTAAAAAATTAGAAATACATACCTCTTTCATCTTTGCGATGTCTTGGCGGCATCTTGATGAAGATTCACAAGCTCCAAGTGAAAAAATTGTAGTCTATTTGGCGAGTGTGGGTTGGGAAGGAAAAAAAAATGCAACACTTAAAATGATGAAAATAAGAATGAGGGTAAAGAGCTCAGTTTATTTTTTATGCTAACTTTTCAATTTGGTGAGCGTCAAATTTGGCGCTCACCAACCATGCAATTTTGGTAAAAGATTAATGTGGCATCTTTTTTGTGTCACATATGTTTGCACTTACCCATCTTTGCATGGAGACTTCAACATTTTGAAATATTTTTCAAGGGATATACTAAATTCTTTTCAATATGATCTTCCTTGTTATCAATTTATGTGATTGAATCCCTACATGTGGCCAAGTTGAGCTCCTAAATTTTTATTTTTTTACTACACTTTAATTTGAAAAGCTCTTGTTTGGCCCATGTTTGGTTGTAAAATGGCTCCTTGATACTAGCCCCATGTAGGGTTATCATAGGTCGTGAATTATTGACATGAATAGGTTTTTTATCATGTTATAGATACCTACCATCTAAATCAATATCCTTATAGTCAATACCTATTTGAAATAGGTGTCATGGAAATGAGAGGAATATACCAATCAAATGAGGTGTTGATGGGTTTGTTGAAGGGACTCTATCCTTGAGGTCCTATTGATCTTGACATATTTAGGGGTACCTCATGTACCTTAGAATAAATGAGATGATGGAAAATAAGAGAAAGAAAAATAGAATGGAATAAGAAAAGTGATAGAATGTGTCCTAAAAGTATTCTCTTCAAGTTAGATTTACCAAAATATGTTTTTCTTCAAATCTACCCACCATAACTATGTACAAGTTGGACCTACGACAACAAACACATTTCACTTGTGCAACGTGCATATGGTAAAATCAATTCTACTCATGTGGAAAGAGCCAATGGAGTGGGTTAATGTCTAAAAGAATACCCTCTTTATGAGGAAAGAGAGTCATATGGTTTTAAATTATTTTTGTGCACATGGTGGTGGTTGTGCCAACTTGATCACTCACTTCATGAGGAAGGAGTATTTGATGGAAAACGCTTGTGTTGAGGCACAAAATTATGATTAGAATGTCTAGGTATTGTTATGATGATTCTTATATGGCTAGGTGTGTTTTTGGTGAAAATTAAGTTTTAGCTCTTACTAAGCATTAGTGAGAAGGTTGTTAAGATAACTTTTTTATCTCAATCAATTCTTGAAGAGGTTGTTCTTTTTCTCATCTTTTTTTCTTAGATATGTTGCAAGATAATAGCTTGCTCCCAAACTTGTTTTGGGTCAAAGAATTCTTGGTTTGGTTGAGTGGTTTCAAGCTTGTTCAAAATGGACCTTACATAGTCCAGCGTAACTTGTAAACATGATCCTAATGGTGGGAGAGAGAAGGTAGATGCATGCATTATTTTAGATACTTATTTCATATTATTCTTGCATTTATTTTGTTTATGGTTCACCTGTCTTCTTAGCAAATTGATTGTTTTCTTCTTAATTATTGATTGTTGATTGTTTTGTTTTCTCATTTCAAGTTGACGCTCTTGTTTGATTGTCTTCTCAATTGCCTTGGACTTGTTGACAAGGACTTTAATTTCTTGAGTGAAAATTGACCAATTGAATGCTTTAATATAAATGAAAGAAACAATAAACTACTCTACCTTTTGGTATTTTGGAGCAAGCATTAGGATACATGTGCAAGGAAAAAGTTAGGTAGGCCAATACAAAGACAAGGGAGGGTCCTAATGGCTGAGTAGACACTTCCATCAAGGCTAGAAAGGTTGAAAGAAAGTTTTATTCATGCCACATGAGTCATGAGTTGAATTGCTAGATCATTATCAATCTATAATTTATGCTTATACAATTTTAGGCATTTATATCTACATGTTTACTTGTCCCTGATCATTTCATTTTAAACCATAAATTGGTCTACTAGGGGCTTGATCAAGGAGACCATGACCCTCACAATAAGGTATATTCCCAAAAGGTATTTGAAAACACCATTTGTCCTTAGACCAAGTAGACATCATAAATTGAAGTGAAGGAATCACGAGAAGTCACATTTTGCTAGATCATATTTGCAAGCATTAGTTCAAGTCAATGTGCAACTTCAAGTCCACACACACATAGATGAGCTCAAAGAAAGAACAATCAGTTTGCAAAATAAAAAATCTGTCAACCTTAAAAATCAAGAGTATTAGTGAATTGGTCCCTTGACATCTAGTGCATCACTTTTCCATCATCAACCATTAAGCTAAGTATCACATTAAATTGTGCATTATTTTGAATACCAATCTCAACTCAATAATCTAAATTAATTATTACTTGATTGAATATATTTATTTAATTAACTTAATTTGTTTAAAAACACTTATTTTCTTTTCAAGTTTTACAGTATTTTTTATTCAAGAGTAAATAGGCTTTACAAGGATCCTAAAACCTAGTTACAACAAAACATCAACAAAAGAGCAAGTGATCATAAGAAAAATAGCACATAACAAAGCAAACTAAACAAAAAAGAAACCATAGACACAAGAATTAAATATAGCTTCATTAAGACTTCTCCAACATGTGGATCCTCTTTATAGAAACTTTCATGTTAGATCCTTCTTTCCAATTCTCGCCTTTGTCAACTTAATTGCCCTTGTCCTAATATTGAATCTGATCTTAACATTTTTTCACCTTGTAGAAGTGAAATAAATTCTCCATCCATCTTCTTCAATCTTTCAAGTTTTACATTATCTATTATAGGTAATTATACCTAATAATATCTAGATATATATAGAAAATATTTCAAAAAGAGTGTCGAAATAATACGACTGTAAGGACGTTGATAGCAGAAATGGTGGCACGAGATCATTGCTTACAACTTTACAATAATGTTGCAGTCTTTGTTATTACAGGTTTAGTATTTAAATGAAAAGATATCAGTGACAAGAACCCGCATTTCTGTGCAGTCCCACTTTGAATGATTAATGGGAAGGGCCCCGCTTTTAGCATCTCCTGCAATCTTCCACAATTGTTCTATTAAGTCACAATTTCCAGATCCATGAAAGCCACAGTGTAATTATCCTAAGCTGATAGGTGTCAACATGAGATGAAATATCAGTATCTTCCAGGGTTCTTGAATATTGAAATATAACAAAGTTCTTTAACTTATTTCAAATATCTATATCTCTTTTCACCTGTCCTTCCTTTTCTTCATAGATGGTCAAACTTAAACAACAGAGTCTAAGTTTTGATTTGTTTAGATAGTTCATCTAAAATCAGATTAATAGATAGTTTTAATAGAAAAACAATTTAAGATAAATCATCTAAACAAATCAGAACTTAAAATATATTATTTAAACAGAAATCTCACTACAGCCCATTATACACACTTACCAAAAACAGCCCATTATTTACACTTACCAAAAGCAGGCCTATATAAAGAAGCTCGGGTATTCAAGAGAGGCAGGCAATTGAAGTAGAAACCCTGCAAAAATATCATACAAAGGTATATAAAAAACACTTGAGAATGGCAGACAAAAGGAAGACTGTAGTGGTGGGCGTGGATGACTCTGAACAAAGCATGCGGGCTTTGTTATGGGCTTGCAGATATCTTTTACTACGATTTGAGCAGCCCTATAAGTGCATCGTTCTTCACGTCCAGCCAGATGATTTCTTTGCTGCAGGCCCCGGTATTATATAAGTTTTTTATAACATAGTATATGGATGGTATGTTATGTTCGATTTCAGGTAAATTTACTGTCAGTAATTCATCACTAGCAATTCATTTTAGTGGAAAATTCACCACCAACAATTTCTTTGAATTGCTGGTGGTTAATTTTCTACAGCGATGAATTGTTAGTGGTGAATTTTCTGCAGTGATGAATTATTGAAGGTGAATTTTAATGGTGAAACTGTTATGTTCACCACAATGAACATCCTGTTTAAGTTTTATGTTAACATTAATCTATAATTATACTTGTTGGTTGCATGGTGTAATATTGCAGCATATATACTCAGTTCTGATGTTGTAAATCTTGTGGAGATGGACGCACGTAGGACCACCCAAAAGATTTTCAGGCGAGCTCTTGCTATTTGCAGGGACAACGATGTGGGTATTATGTTTTTTTTCTTTTTCAGTTTCTATATCATCTACAAATTCGTTTTATTATTTGATATGGGATGATAAATCTATGTTAATCGTTTTATGATGAATCTATGTTAATATTTTTTTGATTAAATCTATGTTGATACCTCTTTGACTGAATCTATATTCTAGTATTTATTTCTTTTTCAGTTTCTATCATTTACAAATTGGTTTTATTATTTGATGCGGGATGATAAATCTATGTTGATCATTCTATGATAAATCTATGTTAATATCTCTTTGATTAAATCTATGCTGATACCTCTTCGACTGAACCTATACCCTAACAGTTATTATGTTCTACAGTAATGGGAATCTTTGGCCTTTGAAGTTCAGGTCGAAGCAGAGACAGAGGTAATTGTTGGTGAAGCGAAGGAGAGGTTGTGTCAAACTGCAACCAAGCTTGGAGCTGATTTTCTGGTTTTGGGTGGTCATGGCCATGGGTTTTTCAAGAGGTCAACAATTGATTTCAAGCTGGAAAATTTTGCAGCATGCATGGTGCATTTAATTATGAATTGAAGTCTTTTTTTTAATCAATTGAGCATTTAATTATGAATTGAAGTTTCTTTTTAAATCAATTGAGCCAAGAGAAAGCAGAAACACTTGTGATTTGTTGAAGCATAAGTGAAGTGCAGGATGATTCTGGGAAGCGTGACGGACTACTGTACTCAGAATGCAGCCTGCCCTGTTGTTGTGGTGAACAACAAGGTCTGCAATGACATTTTGTGAAAGGAAAGTGGCATGAGAAAAGAGGATTCTATATGTGGGAAGCTAATGGAATGCACACTTACAACTACAGAGGGGGAGAGCTTGTTTTGATGGCAATTGCAGCAGTCTGTATTTTCATACTTTTGCTTGTGGTTGGGATGGGATGGGTTACAGGGGACTTTGCATCTCCTCCCCTCTTTTCTTGCAAGTAGCCACAGAGCGTTTTGTAATTATATTTTACAATAGTTAAAAGGTAAATGTATGAGGGATTTTAAGATAAATTAAAAAATTATTATTATAAGAGACATTTGAGATTTTATTGGAATCTGTATATTTATTGTTTATTATAAGGGAGGTCCCTAATATTTTAAAAGAGATTAAAATATCACATAGTAGTAAGTATGATTTTTAGTGTTTTTTATGGAGGATTTTATATTAAATTTAAGTCATTTTTACAATTTGATTTGGGATTATGAGTCTAATTTGATATAATAGTCAAGGATTCAAAGATATTCATTCCGTCAAAGTCATCCAAGACATGATTGTGCTCCATCCTTTATGATGTTGAGATCCCTACACTAAGCAAGACTTGATTTATTGATGAGCTCATTTATAACTATTCAACTATACCAACTAAAAATCCTTTGACATTTCTAGTATTTTAGATTCAACTTATGGTGAAAATTTGAAGCAAAAAAAGTATTGAAAATCATATAAAATTTTATAACTTATATTTCATAATATAAACTATTATAAGACTTGATTTACATATAAAAATTAACAAAATAAAATAAATTTTATTATTATTGTCTATTCTTATTTTTTTTAAAAAATAAGTAAATTTTGTATTATTAGAAATCTAACCATACAAACTTAATACATACATTTATATGATAGGATAAAAATATAAAATAGGACCAATAAATTAATAAATCTATTTATTTGGTAACTATGATTCTAGTTGTTTGAATTCATAGGTAACATTTAATTTATGCATAAGTTTTTGTATATATATGAGTTAATTTTTCTTTAAATTTTATGGAGTTTTTATATATATATATATATATATATATTTGGTTTAATATAAAGTTTTTAAAAATGATTTGTTTATCAAAAGTCTTAGTTTGGTCTTTTGGTGACATTCAAATTTACAATTATATTGTTATGAATTTTAATTTTGTGATCTAGTAGAAATATATGTGCATCGCATCTTATTCTTGAAATCTTGTGATCTAATGGAGGTGTGTGCGCCTAAAATCTTGTGGTTCAATAGAAGTACATGCTCCATGTATGGCTTACTCACACACCTTATATTTACTAGAATAGTACATCCTTAAAAAGTGCACTTTACATGTTTTACTCCTATTAATAAAGACCTCAATTTATTTACTTTTGAGTAAATTTAAATTTACAAATATTTGACTGAAAATTTACATTATTTTTTATTGAAATATATATAATCATCGTATTCCTAGTATATATCACATTCTTTAAACCCCCTATCATCAAGGCCTTCCATTTTTCCTTTCTACATAATCTATATCAATTTTGTAGTGACACTTAAGCTTTACTATAACATTTTAAGCCTAACAATATCTCTATAGTGATGAGCTAAATTTTGTAGCTTAACAAACCCATCATGTAACCCACTTTCACATCATGAAATTATTTATTCAAGTTTAATGGCATCTAAGGAAACTTTGTTCTAAGGCATTATTCATTGATTTGCTATGATGAATAGGTGTTTTATATTACTTTGTATTAAAATTTGTTATTTTTTATTGATTTTAGGAAAAATAAATCTATCAAAATATGTTCATTATAATTTTAGAAGTAATTTAAAATATAAAAAGGATTTTTTGGTGAATATTATTTATATTTGTTTAATGGATGAACAACAAAGGGTGAGTAGATCAAATGTATGACCTTGAAGGAGAAAGTCACTAGGAACCTCACTTTTATTGGCATTGAAAATAAGATTTTAGCATTACAATGGGACTTAGAAAAAGGAACGACATCACCCTAAGGTGGATATGACTATTGTGGGAGGGCTTAAGGTAGGTTTTCTATCCTCCAACCTACCCTAAATCATGTTTTGTTGCCTCCACTTGAGGTAAGAGACTCAATGGGTCCTCTTATTTATAAGGAACACAAAAAAATGATAAACCTGTCCATATTAGTGGCAATTTTTGTAGAAGACAAATTTTAAAGATCAACCCTAATCTTTTTGTACTACTAATGGCTATATATTTGGTTGTGGCTAATAAAACATATTCATTGAGATTTGAGGTGGAATTTGTTTCAAACCCTACTCTCTTTTTTCTTATCTTTAGTCTACCTATACTCCTTCATTCTTCTTGGGCAACACAATGATGGTTTTAGTAGCCAATCCTATCAATTTTTATGTTAAGGAAATACTATATTACATTGGCAATCGATGCCATATTTTTAGGTTACGAAATTGTCACCACCATCATTCTAGGAGGAATTTTGAAACTCAACATCATAATTTCTCTCTTTTTATTTTTATTTTCTTGCTTAGAGTTTTTTTTAAATGAGTAATTATGCTATAGTTCCAACATTTTACCTTGGACTTACAAGGAGATATAGATCTCCCGCAAGGTTCAAATATAGACTTATTTTTCTTCTTTCACTTCTTATTGATGTTTCTTTTTTGTCTACCATGAATAGTTAGGGTATCATTGGTATATTTGTAAGTCTTTCTTTGTATCTCTTCAAAAAACAACAATGCCCATCACCTCATCCATTTTTAACTTCGTGGTAGTGTTCTCAATAGCCATAACAAGGTGGTTTGATTCAATTCTAGAAAAGAACACAACAAATTCATGAGGCAATCCTCCTCCATTTTTACTTCAATGAAGTGCAACTAGGTAACAATCATGTTAAATTCTTGTAGGTGTTCAACCAAAAAGCCACCATCCTCCATGCCGAGGGTATATTGCTTCTTTCTTTTGTTAACCATATATATATATTTTGATCCATAATAAGAGATTATATTGCTATATCAAATTTTTTTTACATAGCATCTGCTAAGTAGGAATTCCAAAATGTAGATTCAAACTACCACCAAAAACATTTCAGACCAGTGACACCAAAACAAACTTTCAGACCCAACTCCAAACCCCCATTAGCTTACCATAATAGACCTCCCACTACCATAGCTAAGATATAAACCAAACCCAAATACATATTTATAGTAAAAAAAAATTCATATACCCCGAGACATTGACCTACATAGTCCTACCTACCCAAAAATCCATTTTCATGGGTGAAATCCCTAAAGTTAGGAATCCAAGTAGCACCCGAGGAATGAGGAAGTTTCAACACCTTCAGAAGATAGCCCATACCAACCGCCACAATCTGCTTATGTTCAACTAGAGCCATGCCTTTGAGGTCAAGGATGAAAGGATAATACTTCACAACTTCGCTCGACATGTGTATCAAATGGAGGTCTCGTGGATGAGGAACCCCCATACCTGGTGAGGCAACATAGAGGACTTCCTCGAGACCAACCAATAGATCACACTTGAAAGCCTTTCTAATCAAACAATCTACTTCCTTCTTTTCCATCTTAATATCCAACACCACAACCAACAAATGTGATATAATATTAGTGCCAAATCTAAATGACTTGGATTCCCTCGGGTAGCCTTTCCCCATAATCATCTTTATAACAATCAAGATGAGAGACGTGTGCTTCTTGAGCACCCACTTAAGATTCTAATTAGAAATTGGCGCATGAAATGCCATTTGTTTGACAACACTATCCAACTGAATTGCCATGTCTGCCCCTATACTCATTAGGATCTCTACAAACATGCGGACCAACAATTTTGAACGTTCCTCCATCTTACATAGCTTCACTACCAAACTGCAGATGCCAAATTACCAAATTTTTGGAAAATATAAACTAGGGGAGAGGAGCCGATACGTATGCACCCAAAAGTGCATGATCCACATGGCAGGCTACGTGGACCAATAATTTTTTTTTGCAAATACCCAATATTAAAAAATGGTTAATAAACAATATAATTTAAAAAAAAAAAATTCCTGAATTTTTCCACGTGAGAGGATGATATTGGTCCACGCAGTTTACAAATCGAAAAAATGACTCATCGAATAATACATAGGCACCTTAGGTTCCACTTTCTACGTGGAAAGATGTCCAAACTTGGAAGCCTTGCTACCTCAACTTCTCTTAGACCGCCACCCTAAGAAGCCACTAAGTCACATTTATCACTCGCCGCCACTTCGTATACTTCTCGACTGTCATGTTGAATGCAACTCTCCTCTCGTAAGCTCCATGACAACCTATGTTTATTCCAAGCTAACCCACATTGAATGCTCCTAGTGCCTCGCTCTTTTCGCCAACTTTTCAGCCTTTCATTCTAGCCCCTTGTCATTCTTTCTTCACTTGCATGCCAGAACCTGCTCGGTTTATCATCTACAATATTTAAACCTCAACCCACAACCTTCAATGCTCGGAGACCGGTTCGTAAGCCGGTAGAATCCAGTTAGGAGATGGGTACATGCCAGTTAGTGAATGTTACCAGTGGCTCAACTTCGGCCATGCAAGCAACAAACGGGTTCCTCGCTGCCATGAACGGGTTCCTCCTCGTCGCCATGCTCAAGATTCAGCTGCTGTCCGGGTCATGCATCGAGTTGTTCGACCCAGGCGAGCTTGCTCACTAAGGCTTGCCATTATTCAATTTTTTTAGTTTTGTTTGCAATTTCTGTTTGTTTTATGCTACTTTTGGTGTTGCAAAAATCTTTTTTTTTGGTTCAAGTTTAGTGTTTATAAACAATTTCCTATTTGTGTTCATAAATGCACTCAAATTTTGGAAATAAATCTTTTGTTCAAGCATCACAATCTTCATAGAATAGATAATAATATTGTTGGTTGTTTCCCTGCCATTGAAATTTCTGGGGTTGTTTACTTCTTTCATTAATAATATTGTTCGTTGTTTCCTTGCCATAGATGAAGTTGTATTTTTGTTTATATGGGTTCTGCTTCGTAGGGTTTATATTGCAAATATATTACACTCATATTTTTTTCATTTCTCTTTCATTAGGGTTTATTTTGCAAATATAACACTCATAGTTTAGCATTTCTATTTTCCTAGGGTTTATTCTGCAAAAATTACAGTCATAGTTTTACCATTTCTGTTTCATAGGTTTTGCATTATCATATAATTTGGTTATCGTATTCTTTGTCATAGGTTCACCATTATCATTGACTCTTGTTATCCTATTCTCATAGGTTCTACATTGTCATATGACTATGCGTATCGTATTCTCATAGGTTTTGCACTATCATTGAATCTGCTTATCGTAATCTCACAAGTTCTGCATTATCATTCACTCTGCTAATTGTTATCTCATAGGTTCTACATTATCATTGACTCTGCTTATCATATTATTATAGGTTCTGCATTATCATTGAGTTAGGTTGTGTTCTCTGTTTCATAAACCAAAAAAAATAATGTGGGTTATTCTTTTTTTAGGTTTTGCTTCATCTTTTTAGTCACTAGAAAAAATATTCTATTTCTGAGCCATAGATTTAAATATGTTGGTGTTATTTTTTTATGGGTTATGCTCCATTAAATCATTCATATGCATTTGTGATAATTGTTAAACTCTTACTATTTTCCACTCCTAAGATTCGAAAATAGTTGGCTACATTTTTTTTAACTTTATTATAGTCAAAATAAATAGACTTATAGGTTCTGCATTATCATTCACTCTGCTTATCCTATTCTCCTAGGTTATGCATTATCATTGACTCTGATTATCCTATTCTCATAGGTTCTGCATTATCACTCAGTTGGGCTGTGTTCTCTATTTCATTAACCAAAAAAATTAATTTGGGTTAATATTTTTTTAGGTTTTGCTTCATCTATTCAGTGACTTTAAAAATGTATGTTGTTTTTGTGCTATAGATAAATATGTTGGTGTTATTTTTTTTAGTCAATATACATATGTGATAATTGTTATACTCTTACTATTTTCCATTCATAAGTTTTATATTGTTCTTCATTACAGCCATTATAGTCATGGGTTGATGTTCATGTTTTGATTAATGTTGTTGAGTACCATTTCTATGTGCCATTGATAAAATTGGGGGTTTAGGCTTTTCATACATGCCTATTTATTCATTCATTAATGCTATTTTCTTTAGGTGACATTCATTAAATTGGGGGTGTTATGTTTCCCAATGGTTAGGATTCAACAATTTAGATATATACATAGACATATGTATATGTATATCAGATATTAAATGCACACATAATTGTATTTATTTTGAAACAAAACAATTACACACTAGTAGCCAAACATGATGAAGTGTGTCCAACTTGTCTATGCTTAAGGTCTTTGCATCTTCTTCTTATACATATGCATATGTATAGACATATACATATACATATGCATATGTATAGACATATACATATACATATACATATGTTTATGTATATTTATATGTAAATGTATATGTATATGTATATGTATATGTATATACATATGCATATGTATATGTGTATATGCATATACGTATACATATACATATACATATACATGTACATATACTAATTTCACGACATCCTATGTATTTTTCGAGCCAACCTACATCCAATGCTCCTAGTGCCTCATACACTTGTCAACTTTACAACCTTTCATTCTAGCAACTTCTCATTTTTTTTTCACAATGATGGCAATGTATGTGTATGTATGTATATGTGTATGTGTATGTGTATGTCTATGTTTGCATGTATGCATAAGTCTATGTCTATGTAAATCTATATGTGTATGTGTATGTTTATGTCTATGTCTATGTCTATGTCTATGTGTCATTGAAGTCTTTGGCTTTGTGTTCATGGTTGCACCACTATACACTTTATGTTGTTTTCTACAAGGCATTGTTGACAGTTTTTCTATAGCTTCCCAGCATGTGTTGGCCTTAATTTACTTTGGAAGGTGATGTTGGCTATCGTCCTCTATCTTTGGTTATAATCTGGGGCTATAGACCTGCAGTCAACAATGCCTTTTTGTAAATGGCATAGACTGTTCAATTGCTTTGGTAACTTTAGAATGCTGATTTTTTAAATGTCCATATATGTCGATGCAACTAACTTTCGAGACATATACATTAATGTGGAATTTTTTTTGTAACTCAAAATACATCTATTCCATGTGTTGGATGTGTCTATTTCTATGTAAATCTGTATGTGTATGTGTATGTGTATGTGTATATGTATATCTATGTCTATGTCTATGTCTGTGAGTATTTGTATGTGTATGTGTATGTGTATATGTATGTGTATGTGTATGTATATGTAAATGTGTATGTGTTTAAATGTGTATGTGTATATGTAAATGTGTGTGTATAGATGTGTGAAGAGGTCTTAAGTGGGCAACCTTGCCACGTCTATTTCTCTTAGTCAACCACCCTAACACTCCACTACGTCACATTTATCACTTGCTGCCCCTTGCTATTCTTCTCTACTGTCGTGTTTAATTCACTTATGTCTATGTATATGTATATGTGTTTGTGTATGTGTATGCTTCATAAATTCAGACCTGGAACAATTCTATCTTTTTTAGGTGCCATTGATTAATTTGGGGGTGTGGTCTACTTTATATGATGTGCACCTATATGCCGGTCCTCCACAACTTAAAAAAAAAATCATCCATAAATAGGCACGATGACATCAAACATAAATCAGATTTAAAATACACACTTAATAACATTCATTTCATAACAAAACATGTACATGCTGGCAACCAAACATGATGAAGTGTATTCAACTTGTATCTTACCTATAACAAGGAGCATTCTGACATGGAATTTAAACAACCCAAACATTAAGACATCCATCCTTCCTCGTAAATTGGTAAACCCAATTGTTGCACCAATGTAGGCATGAATTTCACATTAATCACAACTACACAATGTAAACAAGGTGTCAAGTCAATACAATTCAAACCAATCTCACCTATCTTTTGGCCACTGGCGAACCCATTACAACCATGTTTCCCATCATAGCATAACCAAACCAACAAGCAAATGCATCCGCTTGTCTCATCAATCATGAAACCTACAACACATTAGCTTCACTCTGTCCCATCTCACCAAGTAGGGTGCGAATGTAGTCGTGGAGAACTTCAAAATCCCATCTACTTCCATTTTTACAAGTTGTAAGCACCCATTATTAAATACAAAATTATGGAAACAATTTCAAACAATCCACCAAACCAAACAAGTCAAGAATTAATGGCCAAAATCAATTAGATTCATCAAACAACCATCAATTAGATTCAAATAATTCCCAATTCAAATAGCCATGAAAACCTTGAAGTATTCACATGTATTACCATAGAACAATAATGAGTACTAAAGCTTTGTTAGAACATGTATTTAGGGGACCTGGTTTTCCTAAGGCCTTTCATGGTTGCCTATGTAGCACTTCATAGTTGAAAGGTCCAATTGTGGACAAAGTGCAACATAGATTACCATCAGAAAGACTTTGGGAAAATCAAGTCTCCCTAAACCATCACATCTTCTAACAATTACACAAACTTTGACACTATAAATTGTGTTTAAAATTTGTATGGTTGGAATTTAAAATTCTTTTCATGGTTTGAACATGAAGGTCTACTATTCTAGCTTTGTATTTGAATCACTTTGTTGACTTGGTTTTGTGAAGGCTCTCTGATGGTTATGTATGCAACACTTCACAATTCGAATGGAATTGTGGACCCATGCAACATAGGTTGCCATCAGACGAGCGTTCATAAATTCAATTCTCCCTAATTCATTACTGAATACAAGAATAGACATGACTCTCAAGGGGAGACGAGCTGATACGTGCACATCCAATTTTCTACAGTCTACATTAAAAAAACAACCATATTTATATGACTGAATTGATGGTGCACAACCAATGTGTATGTGTATATAAATGTATATGTATATGTGTATGTGTACATATATGCACATGTATATGTATATGTGTATATATATATGTATGTATGTATACATAAACATATATGTATATAGAATTGCTTACATGCATTATTTTGCTTACCAAGAATATATTTCTATCTCTATTGCTTAGTTGACTGAATTGATGAAGCAAAACCTATATGTATATTTGTATGTGTATGGTTTATGTATATGTATATGTGGATGTGGATGTGTATGTGTATGTATATAGAATTACTTACATGCAGAACCTATGAAAAAGAGAACCCCAAATTTATCTATGGCATCGAAACAATCAACAATATTATTTGTTACTACAATGAAAAATTGCAGCATTGCTTATATGCATTCATTTGAAAAATATTACACCCCCAAATTTATCTATGGCACAGAAACAACATACAATGTTATGTATATGTATATGTGTATGTGTATGTGTATGTGTATATATTTATATGTATACATTTATGTATATTTGTGTATACATGTATATATATTTACATATACATATATGTATACATATGTTCATATGTATATAGAATTGCCTACATGTAGAACCTATGAAAAAGAGAACAACCCCAGGTTTATGAATGACACCAAAACAACCAACTATATTGTTTGTTAGTGAAATGGAAAATTGCAGCATTGCTTACATGCTATGTATATGTATATGTATATGTCTACGTATACGTATATACATATACATGTACATATATATACATATATGTATAAGTCTATGTATATGAATATGTATATGTATCTGTAGATACATATACATATATGTATGTATATGTATATTACATATACATAGACATATGCATAAAGATATACATATATGTATATGTAACAATAGAAAGAAGTTGCTTGTAACGTTCACCAACCAACGTCTATCCATCTCTTAACTGGAGTCTGAGCATCGCAGGTTGTGGATTGAGGTTTGAAGATTGTAGGCGACGAACCGAGTAGGTTCTAGCGTGCAAGTGAAGAAAGAATGACAAGGGGCTAGAATGAAAGGCTGAAAAGTTGGCAACAAGAGTGAGGCACTTGGAGCATTCAATGCAGGTTGGCTCAGAAAATATGTCTGTATATGGGTATACATATGTATACATATACATATGTATATGTATATAGATATGTATATGCATATACATATGTATATGTATGCATATACATATGTATATGTATGCATATACATATGTATATACAAATGTATATGCATATGTATATACATATGTATATGTATATGTATATGCATATGTATATGTATGCATATGCATATGTATATGTATGCATATACATATGTATATGTATATTTTATATACATGTATGCATATGTATATAAATATGTATATGGATATGTATATATATGTATATTGTATATACATGTATGCATATGTATATACATATGTATATGTATATTGTATATGTATGCATATGTATATACATATGTATATGTATAGGTTGGTTGGAAAAATATTGCGGGGTGGCACAGAGCTAAGGAGAGGAGAGTTGCATTCAACACAACAGTCGAGAAGTATAGGAAATGGCGGTGAGTGATAAATGCAACTTAGTGGCTTCTAAGGGTGGCAAACTGAGAGAAGTTGAGATGGCAAGGCTACCAGGTTTGGACGCCGTGCCATGTAGGAAGTGGCACCCGAGGTGCCTACGTATTAGTTGATGGGTCATTTTTTTGATTTGTAAACAACATGGACCAATATCGTCCTCCCACGTGGCAAAATGAAGGAAAAAAGGAATAGAAAATGACAAAATGTCAATGAAGAAGCAAATATTGCAAACCAAAACAGTGACACATTCCAAATTACATAGAACACACATTGCAATATGATCATAATACATTGCAAATCAAAACAATAATGATGCATCTATAATTATCATAGATTTAAAACTATTAATGAAGAAGAATACATTGCAAATCAAAACAATAACATACATTAAAAATCAAAACAATAGCATGCATTGAAAATTACATACAAAACTTTTTGGAATCTGATAAGATTACTTCACAAACCAAAACAATAACAGTCAATCTGTATTTATCAAAAAATTACAACTGTCCACAATTTTGGTGCATTTGTAAATATCAAAACTTCTAGAGTGTATGAAAATTTAATTGCATGTGAAAACCAAAAAAAAGGCAACATCTAGCTACTGCTATTGTGAAATGGATCCTAGCTGGTTGGGGTGCCAATTGCCATGTTCTCGTCCCCTTCCACTTGACGAGGAGTGCTACAGAAATGAGTGGGACTTGGAGTGGTAAATTGGGTGCAAGTGACATGTGTTGGGGGTGGTGGGGAACACATCTGTACATCTCGAGTGCCAAATTGATATGGATATTGAGTTCCCTTGAAGTTAGATTGGGAGAGGCTTGAATAATTCATTGCTGTGGAGAACTGAGGCATATTAATGTTAAGAATATCACGAAAGACTCCATTACTTTGAGACAATGGATTAGAAGGGTTCCTTAATTGCCTCTCTCTTTGTAAAGCCCTCTATGCCTCCTCAATCTCTTTTTCCTTTCAGTCCCATTCCTTTCAAAGCCTCTCTTGCTCCTTTTTTGCATCTTTATCCTTTTTCTGTTGTAATTTCTGTTGCTCTTTTTCTCTTCGCAGTATCACCTTCTCAATTCTAACATTCTCCTTCAACTCTGCTACCACAATTTTTGCTGCCCTTTTCTCCTCATTATGTTCTCTTTCTTGCTTTTATGTCCTTGACCTCTTTCTTCCTTTGCTCTTGCTCCATTAACAACCTCATGTAGTCATCTGTTGTCAACAATTGTGACTGTCTGCTAATCCAAATTGCACTAGCTTTGGATTTCTTTTAATGGACATTGTGCACAGGCAGTTTGAGGAACTTGCTAATGTGCAAAATTGTCACTAACTCATTTGATTGCAAAATCTGATGAAAATGTCTGACGAAATATGTATAATTTGATGTATTGTTGGGTGCTTGTAAAGTTTGATGTGTAATTTTCAATTTTTTAAAAGTTTATCCCCAACATTCATTGAAATTTTGATGAACCTAGGTTTCAACAAAATTTTGACTATAAGTTTCATCAAAATTTTGACAAACATGAAAAATAAGAAAAAAATCAAATTGTGGCTGACATAAAGAAAAGTGAGTTCGCTGATTTATTGTGACAATGTTTTGCTCTACTTAAGACAGTTTGTGGAGAACTAAGGATGATTTTCTTGGGAAAAATCAGAAAAAATTCATGAAGATATCGCTAGGTTGAGGGTAGTCATTGTATTTTTGCAGAATTTAGTTGTGAAATTAGATTTGTAGTTCTAGGTTTGAAAATCATATTTTAAAGCAACATCTCATCATATTTCATTTTTAGAGGTTTATGGTTTTGAGAACTTCATGTCCAAATTTTGTTGTGTGGAATCACCATAAGATCACAACCAAGGAACAAATTATTGTGACTATAATTATGTGATCCATAACTCTATTGGTCATGTGGCACAGTTGTGCTATAACAAATACAAGATGCATTCATGTGTGACCCAAGTTTAATGTGGCTATGTTGTGATAGAAATGGAGGAACTCATATAATGTAGTTAATTCAGGTTGTATAATGTAGGTTCCAATCATCATTGGGTGCATTTAGGTTGTATCAAGTTTAATAGGTTAGGATGTAATTATAGCATGATCCAAGAGTGATTACCTCTTGTTGCAATAAATAGCCTATAACTCTGGTTGATATGTAGAGTGGTTGTGTTATATCAATTATGTAGTGCCTTCAAGCACAACCCATGTTTAATGGGCTATTCTAGAGAGTGATCAAAATTTTCTAAACCTTATGAATGTTACTTAAAAGGGTATACCTTAAACTACAAACCAAGTTTGTTACATACTTGAATGCAATCTTGGGTTACCACAAACTATAATAATGTGATCTGCTAATAACCATTATGGAAAGTATTAAAACAAGACCCATGCTATATAGGATACATTTCCTTGATCAGGTTTACATACCTTAATGATCAAACACAAGCTTCCCACACACTCTAGGATACAATCCAAGATCATACCACAACTTTTTCAAGACAACTAATTTTTTGACCCAAGATTTAAGGTTGTTTTTTAATACCAAAAAAAGCATTGGTAAGAGCATGATTAGGGTACAAACCCTAGGCCTCTGTAGAAACATAGACAATAAATCTAGTGGATTAGTGAGGTTGCAATACTAGAAAGATTGAGACATTGTAGCTAATAACAAAATCTTGCAATCTAAAGATTGTAGCCAATAACAAGCACACTATGTAGATTAGTGACATTTGTAAATGCAATCTACTGTAAGAAGAATGATAGTCACTTGAGATGTGACAATCAAAAAGAGGCTGAGTAATGACAAGATAATAAAGCTCAAACCTTGCATAGTAAAGTGAAGATTTTAATAGTGATTTTCCTTACCCCCTTGCTGACCTTAAGGGTTTTTCAAATGCTTTTGGTAGTGTTAGACAAGACAAATGCAATCAGGGAATGACTATCCAAATGAAGTAACGGTGGTAATCATAGGTTCAATGTTTCTTCTTAGCCATTAATGTATAATGGAGGTAGTGGATTGCATGTTCGAGCAGTGTTTTGAGATTCATCAAAGATGGGAGAATAGTGAATAATACCTTGTGGACTGTGAAGTAGTGTCAATAAGGTTGAAGGATCTTAAGATCTACAATACCATGAAACAATGAATCCCCTATAGTAAGTAGGCAGTCTATAGGGCATAGTTTGATTTTATAGAAGGATGCTCATGAAAAGAATCTTCAAGTGATAGTGAGTGAGCTGTTTGAGATTGCAGTTGAGGGTGCAATACCCAGTCTTAAAGGAAGTTAGCAAAGTAGTAAATGTGCAAGAAATCAAATCGTAGACAACAAATAATTCACAATATTATCTTGCATAATGCCTTGAGTTTGAAGACAAAAATCTCATTGTATCTTGATGAAAGTGGTGACCTTAATGGTCAATCACTAGAAACCATGATTTTAAAACATGCTATTGTGATTATGGAGGCAACATTTTAAGCAAGGCAATGAGTGGTGGTTTGGAACAATGGCAAATATGAAGGACTTGCTTTATATGAATACTATGTAGTCTAGCTCAAGACACCGTTCTTAGAAGAGATTGAAGGTGGATTATGGAACTCAAGGGTTACCATGAAAAGGATTAAAGCAAAGACTGAGATCTATTTAAAATCCACGGTCATGAAGATATTAAAGATTTCACTTGCAAAACCCTAGTAGTTGGAGTAATGAATACAATGCGAAATAGGATAGTGTGCTGGGGCAGATTTAGGAGATCTCCACATTATCTAAGTACAGGGAAATACATCATTTATTTATTTTTTTAATTAAAAGAAAACATTTTAAACCCTATATAGGATACATTGATACTTCAAAAGCCTCTAAAGGAATTTGAGATTATGCAAATATATGCCAAGTAAATACCTAGATTACAAATAGTAGCGGGAACAATGTAAGATTTGTTGAGTAGAGTAGGAATGAGATAAGCAACAATGAATTGTATGCCTCCTTTCACGCACATCTCCTCACTGTTCTCTGTCATTCTTTACAGAAACACTTCTCCATTTTGGTAGTGTATGCTTGAAAATAATGTTTTGATGAAGGTTTTAGATTATGTTTATTAAAATGAAAACTCCATTCTGGTGGGCTACGCCTGGAAAGAAGATTTTGACAAAAGTTTTAGGGTATGTTTATTAAAGTTTTAGAGTATTTTGGTGGGCTATATTCTTGATTCCTTAAATGATTTATTCAAATGGATTGTGACTAAATAAATGACTAACTATTTAGTCATTTTCATTTGTGTGACTAAATAATTTTTAATCAACGACCAAACTAGTAATTTATTTACTCATTTATAGCTGAGTTGCAAAAAATGAGCAAAATTTAGTCATTTTTAGTTGTTGTGACTAAAAGTTTGTCACCTAGTCATTTATTTTCCAAATTCTACTAGTGTGTGCTTCCTTGTGCGATTAGGGCTTTCTCAATGTTGAGGGCCCTAGGGATAAGCTCATCATAAGAAGTGACACATTGCATCTTTAACTAAAAGGATAAATCTGTATTGACATTATCAATGATGATTCTAACTTGTTGCTCCTTAGGAATGGGTCACTTGCTCTTACTAGCTCGCTACCTCCATCATTGTAGGAAGTTTGCGATCAAGTTCACTATTTTTTTTTTAGGAGTCTAACAGTTGGAAATCATAGTAAAATCAGAATTAAATAAGTTTTGGAATTAACATTTTAAAGTGTTTTTTAGGGTCATTAACTTCAAACTATCTTCTCTTTTGTAGGGGTGGTTGCATGCCAAAATTTTTTGGTGTAAAATATCAGAATTATTAGATTTTGTTACCTGTCTATGAATAAAAAACATTGGAGTATGAGTTTGATATCTTTTGAAGATCTAAATAGTCAAGTTTGGTAAAGAAAAATCATGTCAAATAATATTAGTCTAGAAAAAAATGAAGAGACACTTGGTAGATTGTGGGCTAGATTTAAAAGAAAGGGTGATGGGAAATGTTATTGTCCTTGCAATAATTGCAAGGGCTTAAAGACGAGACAACTTTTAATCACAACAGCTGAGAAACATTGTAGGCAACATGGTCACATTGAAGGGGGGCATGATTATCATCCATTGGTAAGTTGTTCATTATATGTGTTTATATTGATTGAATTTGTAAATGTTTATATCGTTTTAACATTTTATATATTTATATAATCACTTGATCATGATCATGGTTTATTTGTGTCTATCATTATTATAAAGGTGGGGTGCCCTAGGGAAGATGATCTGGATTACCATGGCCTAAAGAATGTGGTTTTGCAAGAAGACGAACATGGAGCTGTGAATATCGAAGATGATCATGCACCAAAAAACACACTTGAAGATGATGCTACAAATACATTGATCCATGAAACATTTAGTGGCAGAGTTGATTATGATGATTGAGATGACTTTGATGACGTTCATGATTTACCTGTACTTGAGAAGGCATACGAGCCCCTTTATGAAGGCTTCCAAACAACTCTTGTCTCTGCTGTATTGTTGCTATTGAACTTGAAGGTTATGAATGGTTTATCAAACATAGAAATCACACGGATGTTAAGGTATGTCATATATGTCATCTTTTTTCATCTATTTTAATTGTTGTTAGTTCATCACTAGTAAATAAAGGATGAAATATGTACCATTAATATTCTTTATATTAACAAATTATTTTTTGTTGTAGATTGATTGCTGAATTTTTGTTACCACCATCAAATATTTTACCTTGCTCATACCGAGATTTATCTAGCATTATGAAAGATATCAGAATGGAGTATCAAGTAATAGATGCATGCCCCAATGATCATATTATATATCATAAACAATGGAAATTTTCAACAGAATGTCTGGAATGTCATATCAGTAGATATTGAATATATCAACTAACAAAAAAGGTGCCTTGCAAGGTTCTTCGTTATATTCCCATTATTCCACGTATGCAACAATTATTTAGGTGCAAAAGCTTAGTGCAATTTATGGATTACCATGCATGAAATAGAAGTGGAGATGGCATTCTTCAAATGCCTGCGGATGGTTTTGCATTTCAGGACATGGAGGAAAAATGGCCACACTTTAAAGAAGAACCTCATAATCTCAGGCTTTCATTGGGAGCAGACAGTGTCAATCCATTTAGAGAGCTGAGATCTATTTATTCAGTGTGGCCTGTTTTTGTTATCAATAATAACATTCCTCCATGGATTTCAATAAGGAGGGAGCACATAATATTGTCAATGATTGTTCTAGGTATTTCTTTACATCAATTTTCTTTAACGTAGTAACATCTCATTTGTCTTATTTGTTGCATAATGACTTATATTTTTTTCATTCAATAGTCATGTACATTAATTTATATATATTGCAGTAAAATGGTTATAATAATTATGCAATATTTATGTTCATTCAACTAGGTAAGTACCAAGTTAAAAATATGAATGTATATATCGAGCCTCTTATCGACGAGTTACTGAAGTTATGGAATGGCTTCACTATGTATGACGTCTCTAGACCAATAGGACAAAGACAATTTCAATTCCATGCAATGCTTGTATGGGTAATTCATGATTCCCCAGGGCTAACACATTTTTGTGGTATGTTATAATATTCAACTACACTTTAAAAATACTTAATTTTATGAAGTAGATATCATCCATGTTTTTAAAATAATCTATTCATTATATATAGTTATAAAAATTGACATATTTAATCCAATTATATATGATCTTGCAGGTCTTCAAACAAAGGGAAAATTTGCATGTTCAATTTGTGGTCCAAAGATGAAATCTTTTCGTTCAACAAGTTTAGAAAAATAGGTGTTTGATGAATATAGGAACTTCCTCCATAGAAATCATAAGTATTGAACTACTAAAAAACATCTTTTCAATGGGAAAGAAGAGACTACATCAAAACCACGAAGAATGGCACCTCGCCTATGGAAGTTGGAATATAATATAATTAATCGTCAAGGTTATATATCAGATCAAATTGTTTATCTATCATATATGATATGTTTTGAATTTATATTTTTATATTTTGTTTTGTTTACTCATATTGTAATTGACAATGATTTTTGTTGTTAATTTGTTTAACTTATATGCTTCATGAAGGTCGTCAAGGCATTAATGGCCGACTTCCACAGGGATTGAAAAGTTATCCCAGACAATTTAGTAGGTTGCCCTACTATGAGCAGCTACAAATTGTGCTTTTGTTTGATACAATGCATATTAGAAAGAATATAATAGAAACGTTATGAAAATTATTAGATGGAAGGCATGACAAAGAAAAAATTGTCAAAATTTGTAGTGACATTCAAGAAGCCAATCATGCAATGAAAAATGTTATTCAATTAAATAGCGATGGAGACCAAATTAATATAAGTGCCCTTCGTTGGTTATTAACATAGAAACAAAGCAATGCTATTAAAGAAGTTATACAAAAAATTGAATTTCCCACAGTATTTGTTGCAAACATAAACAATATAATAACAAAGAAAGGTGAATTTGGGTTAGGGATGAAAATGCATGTTTGGCATACCTTCATTAAGGTAATTATTTGGTATATTATATACACTTGTATAATGCATATATTTTTAGTGTATTATGTTTACTACTTTTGGAAAAATAATGAAAAGATCATTTTATAATTGTTGCAGTACGTTCTACCTCTATCTCTCCTAGACAACTTTGACAACAATGTCAAGCAAGTTATATATGATCTTGGAAAATACATGAGGTAAGTAGCGATATTTGTTCAATTCATTGTATACATCTTATAATTGCCATTTGTTTTATGTGTTATGTAATATATTGTATATTTTGTTAAATCTCGTTAATATATTTGTCTTGAATCACTTGTAGATGGTTGTCATCTAAAGAAATCCATAAAGAAGATATAAATTATTGGAAGAGAAAAATTTGTCGTCTAATGTGTGAAATGAAAAAGTGTCTACCTTCGACATTTTTCAATGCACAAGAACACTACCTCATACACTAGGTTGAGGAGATTGAATTGTGTGGACCTATACACACAAGGTCAATGTGGATGGTTGAGAGGCACTTGAAATTTTTGAAGGCTTTGGTTAGACAAAGAGCACATCCTGAGGGTTCTATGGTGGAGGGATATATGGTATACCAAACCATGGTGTACATTAGTGAATATCATCTTAAGTTTGTAGCAAAGATCTATGTAGATCACATTTGGGATCTCAACTCTATTAACAAATACGAAGGGGAGTACCTGATGGGGAAAGGTAGATTGAGGAAAGTGAGAGGTAATTATAAGATGGTCATGGAGATTAATTGGAATACATTTTACATATGGTTTTTATGTATATTGTACTTATTTAATTTTTATTCTTCAATATACATCAATTATAAATTAAGGTCGTATACTGTGGTATTCAACTAATTATACGTTGTTTGTGAATTTCAAATTTTTTTGATACAGTTGGTCGAGAATGGAATGCACTACATTTGTATGTCGCAAACAATCTTGATTGGATGATTGTATGGATTGAACAATTTCAACAATCTGGTTGTGCATTAACATGGGAAGGTGTGGCTTCATTGGTTAAAGAAGCTCATCGTAATGGAGATTCCAATGTTACACAAAGGGAAATTGATTTAGCATATGGTTTAAGAGATAAACAGGTACATATAAATATATTAATCACCCATATTATTTAATTATTTTCAATTATATTGATGTACATATATGTTGAGATCATTTTCTTTTCATACATTATTCGCCAAGAATAAATATGTTTATCAACCATAATATTGCAATACTTTTACATGTTTGACATATTAGAAACACCACAAGGCTATGTGGTGCAATGGTTGTAAATTTTGAATCAAAATGTTGGATGACATGAAGAAAACTTGTGATTCTATTATAACTACAGTCTTTCAGGTGACTAATGTTTCATCTAGAAGCGACATACATCCAAAAGTCTCAAAAAATTGATACTATGAGATTTTGGATGATATACTTGAGTGTGACTTTAAGTCCTTCAGATTAATTCTATTTGCCATCCTATGATATAGGCTACGATTAAATGAAAATGATCTTGAGAGAACTGTTATTGAACATGATAATGGATTTATCATGGTTAATACAAGGTTGATCGAGCGAGCTGGAAATGAGCCCTATGTTCTTCCAAGCCATTGTGAGCAGGTATTTTACTTAGAGGTTCCAGGTAAATCGGGTTGGTCATTTGTTGTAAAACATGATCCAAGAGGAAGTCCGGTAAATTATAACATGGTGGAAGAATAAGATACCGAAGAACTAGAAGATGATGTAGATGATGATCAGGATCAACAGTTAGTTGATGATGTCCATGACGAAGATGTCGAAGAGGAGGAACTAGATCATGATGATGTAGGAGTTAATATTCACGAAGATGATATCCGTGTGGATGATGACATTATCAAAACTAATATTGATGATGATGATGATGATATGACCAATCCTTACAATGTTGAATCTAGATTAGATGATATAGACAAAGAGTTGGATGAAGAAGAAGATCAATGACATTGAAATGTGAGTTATGTGATTATATTATCTATTTGATATTAATTTCTTGATAGAATTATATTTGAATTATGTGGTTACATAATTAATTCATGATGTTTTTAATTTTTATGCCATTACATAATTAATTTAATGATGTACTTTTTAATGTTTGAAAGGTGAAAAAATTAAAACATTTCAATAGTGATGTTAACAACCTTGAAATTACTATTTTTTATGTTTCATGTGATCATAAAAGATTAAAAAATTTAGTTGTAAAGGTGGTTGTTCAGTGGTTGACATGTAAAGGCCTTTAAAAGGAATCAAGTGATGATTGTAATGGTTGTTGATGGTTGAGGATTTAAAATACAAGCTCTTGACATTCAAAAATCTGTGTTTTTCTTCAAAATTTCTATATTTTTCCTGTTATGCAGCACTGTATGGTCACATGCAGCTATATTTGATGTGAAATAAATTCCAAGTCATGAAGATATGTGTTAGCTTTGATTTGAATCAGATTGGAGGGCTTAAGGCATTGATTTGAGTTAGAAAGCTTCATTTCTTTGCATACAGCCTGATTACCCTGTTTTTGAGGGTTTTGTAGTCCAAACATGATATAAAGGGGCTCTTACACTTTTTTTGATTATTGTAGCTTGTGTAAGAGGCCCCATGGATACTGTTGTAATTGTATGATGCATGAATAGGGAGTAGGATGAGAAATAAAGAAAGTATAGTTGCTATCCTCAAGAGTTTTGTGAAGAAAAGCATGTGAAATGAGAGATACTTTTTGGCCTAATGCTTGTTTGCTCCTTCATTTTCTATAAGAAGGATTTCAAGGCCAGAAGTACGGGTTAGCAAGTTGGATATTTTTTGGTCGAGTCTAGGTAGAGTTGTAGAGCAAATTGTAAAGTTCAATGGTTTTAAGGAAAATGCAATTTAGGTTTTGAGTCATTCTGTAGTAGGTTTTGAATTCATGGGGATTTAACATTTTATGACAGTATTGGGATTTGAATTGAAAAGATTAATTTAAACTCATGTCTCTCCATTGTACATGCATATCTAAATTTTGAATAAGATAATCAAGGGTTGTCTCGTTCATCTCACTCTTGTGGTGTGTATGATTACTGTTTTGGCTTTAATTCAAGGAATTAATTAAAATGTTTGAATGGGATTGTAGGTGGATATGTTATGTATAAGGATTTGATAAGTAGTATTGGGTTAGAATACATGTTGATGAAATTGTAAAGCAATGTTCTCAAGGATCTTATATGTTATGTGTTAAATTTTAATTAAATCCTTAAATGCTTATGAATTTGACTCCCCCAATGGATATATGGCACTAATCTAAGTTGTACTAATTTGTGTGGTTCAGTATTTTATTTGTCTTTACCTAGCGCTTGCTACAAATTGCAAATCAATGACTATTTTGCACTGTGAAATGTGTTGTAGTTATTTCATGCTCCAAATATCTGATATTACTGATGAACATCTAATTATATTTAGTATTATGCTATTATGTTGAGCTATTAA
>VDFB02109042.1:58357980-58510949 GCA_007258455.2 Sequoia sempervirens
TCAATAATATCAACTATTTGGAGTATGAGATAACTACAACAACATTTCACAGTATAAGATAGTCATTGATTTGAAATTTGTAGCAAGCTCTAGGTAAATGCAAACAAATAATAAACCATATGAATAAGTACAACTTAGATCAGTGCCATATATCCATTGGGAGAAGTCAATTTATAAGCATCTAAGGGTTTATGACAGATTTGACATAACATATATGATCCTGATAACATTGGCATTTCATAATCTCATCAATATGTATTCCCAACTCAATACTTATTTATCAAATCCTTATACAAAACATATCCACCCACAATCCCATTCAAACATTTTAATTAATTCTTGGATTCAAAGCTAAAACAAGAATCATACACACCACAATAGTGAGATGAATGAAACAACCCTTGATCATTTTATTCAAAATTCAGATATGCTTGTACAATGGAGAGACATGAGTTCAAATTAATCATATCAATTCAAATGCCAATACTGTCATAAAACATCAAATCCCCATGAATTCAAAACTTACTACAGAATGACTCAAAACCTACATTGCATTTTCCCTAAAACCATCAGACTTTACAATTTGCTCTGCAACTTCATTTAGACTCAACCAAAAATATCTAACTTGCTAATCCATACTTCTTGCCTTGAAATCCTTCTTATAGAAAAAGAAGGAGCAAACAAGCATCGAGCCAGAAAGCACGCGTGTCACCAGCCAATTGGACCGCCTTGTGATATTCCAAAAATTTGTTACAACAACAATCTCCCCAGAGAATCTTCTTGTTCATCATGCCCGCTAAGAATGGTTGATGCAACAATAAAAAACTTCAAGAATTCCATGCCTAGACTGTCACCAAAAAACAAAACTAGAATATGTTATAACTACAACAACTAATTTGTCAACCATTAGCAACCTACTCCTTTTCACTCTTCCTCAGTTAAATATACATTTACCCATTTCTGGTACTCTTCATCAGTTTGCCAATCAAAATTGATCACCTCATTCACCTTGAAACTATAAGGTTTGTACTTAAATTCCACCTGATTTGCTTCTTTTTTAAAAGACTCCAAGAATGAGCTGGTGCTAATGATTTTGTCCATACAGCTCACCAACAAATCATAATATGAGTTACCTTGTTTTTGAGGGTTTTGTAGTCCAAACATGATATAAAGGGGCTCTTACACTTTTTGTGATTACTGTAGCTTGTGTAAGAGGCCCCATGGATACTGTTGTAATTGTAGGATGCATGAATAGGGCGTAGAATGAGAAATAAAAGAAGGCATATCTGATGTCCTCAATAGTTTTGTGAAGAAAAACATGTGAAATGAGAGGTTCAAGCCTAGGTTTCAACAAAACATGTATGGGAGATTTGATTTTATGAATTTTTATCCATGTGCACACCTAATGGGTTATTTCTAAACACCTAATAGAATGATATAATAATATTGACACACATACATATATATATATATATATGTATGTATGTATGTATGTATGTATGTATATGCATTTCTTTTAAATGTAAATGTAAATGCAATTATTGGATGCTCCTAGAACACAAATGCAACATATCATTAAAGAAATCTATATCTATGTATATAAATGTGTATTTCTAAATACAAGTGTAAATGCAAATAGCATATGGTTTTGTAGTGTTATAGATACAACATATCCATAAATTAATGTAATTGGAATTCTAAAGTCTTCAACACATATAATATGAAATTGATCAAACTATTAAACTACATGAGAAATAAATGAAAATAATCAATGTATATGTATGTGTATTTGTAAATGTAAGTGTAAAATAAATAAGAATAATGAAACTTATAAAAGAATAAAAGGAAAGGTCTCCTACTTGATGCAATTAGTCATAACCTCCTCCACACACAACCCTTAAAAATTATGAATAGAGGAATATAATATTTGAAGAACTCAAAGTTGATTCTCTCCTACTTGATGTAATTAGTAATTTTATCCTTACAAACATTTGTAGTGATTACTAGAGGCACATAGACCAATTCTTCATAATAGAAGAATTTGAACATACTTTTCCAATGATGGCATTATGAGAAAACCTTCGGTTAAATGAATAATTCCTAGCTAAGTTCTTTAAATTATGTCCAACCGTAAGAGAAGACAACTACTATGTGTACCTTGATACCATGGAGAAAGGATCTTTGGGCTCTTTCATCAATCATCCTACCTTAAAACATACCAAAATTCTCCTAGAAATTAGACATAGGAAGGTTTAAGATGACTTAAATTTTTTTTATTGTCAAAGCATAAACTTATGATGACTTAACTAGGCCTAGTACACACTCCCTCCTCATTAACCACTTAGACATATGGAAACTAAATGTAAATTTGCTGCTATTTTTAGTCATGTAGGTGTCCAATAAACCACTTGGTGGTGTTTCCCTTCAAGTTTATTTACTTGAATGAAGAGCAAAAGTCCTTTGATTACAATTAGAGAATACATTTGAGGCCTTGGTTGTGTAACTGGTGGACCATAGTCACATTTAAACTTGTTACAAAGTTTGGGAGTTAAAACATTAAGTAGATTTGATTTGTGATGGACACATTTGGACAATAGTAACAATAACTTACAATCTATCAAGACTTGATTACCTTATAACCTATGAAATTCTAGTGATGAAATGATAGATTAATCATAATGTCACCTTAGGATCACATCACCATGAAAGAACTTCATCCAACATCCTTATGAGTGCATGTACCACCAAATAGGTATTTGTTAGATCTGTCTTCCTCGAACGAGGGAAATTCAGGAAGAGAAGAGGAAAGCGAGACATGTAGTATGTCTAAAAGAGGGAGATCAACTAGAGGTCAAAAAATTAGAAGAAAATTATGTAAATGCATGGAATTTTTTCTTGCTGAAGGGGGGTCATGTTCTTATGAAAATGAGAGCATAGGTGACGTCGAGGTTCCCTTGAAGTACAAATATCTACGGAAAAAATGGGTACCCAAGGAACTTCCTCCAATAAACACTAATTTTTGTGTCAACGAGAGGATATATCACATAGCACCATCATCATTACATGGTTTGGCCTATTTTGCATGGACGGCATAAAGGTATTTTATGACAAAGTTATTGAATTGATGAAGTATGTCAGACCCTGTTATAGTTACAAAGATTTGATGCAACTAGTTTGATATACACGAAGTATGCATAGGTATGCACTGTCAGCAAATTATCTACAATTAAAAGATAAGGATCAAAATAAAGGAGTGGCTATGTACATTTATGGAAGGCCAAAAGCATCAAGGAATATTGCAGGGTTTACAAATAGTACACAACCTGGGTCAACAAATAAGTAACCCAATTGCATATTCAAAGTGCGTGAGGGAAACTGTGTATTCGTATGTGCGATAAAATCAATAACTGCAGGGGAAGAGTTGCTAATTGATTATAATTTGAATCACTTAGTTACAAATGTAGTTACTATGGGGGTGGTACGTACTATGTACCATTTTACCCAACCTCCAATTAATGACTCCAATATACCATTTTATTCTTATGTTTTTTTTTGTAAGTCTATTGGTTTCATTTTAGTAATATTTTTTTATATTTAATTTTTGTCACAATGAGACATTGATTGTATAGAGAAGGCTCTGGCCTAGAGCACAAATCATGATTTATCTTCAGGTGCTTCTACCTGATAGGTTTACCTCATTGTAATTGTACAAATTAGATACAAGCAAAATGTTTTATTATTATGTTGTTTTGATAAGTTTATTGGGTTAATTTTGATAATGTTTTTAATATTCTTGTTGCAGTCGACTGATCGGGCAAAGGCACCAGCAGTAGACGAGAGCATCCATAGGGAGGTGTAGTCAATATTATGTGATGATGACATCACTTATTCAAAAAACCCTCTCGATATGATAAGAAGACCCAAAAAAAATGTAATGAAGAAATCCTTAAGTTGTTATTCATAGTGCCTCAAATAGATGAGATAAGAGAGGGTTAAAATATTGACTGAGAGATCACAAAAATTGCAAGTAAGCTTTCATGAGGTCTTTAATTATAACTTAAGTTCATTCATAGTTTTATATTTTGTACTCTTTTATGTCATGAACTAAAATATGTGTTGTTTTTATAGGATTTTTTGCATCCTCATGATGCTCTTGGCCATGATCAGGGTACTACAAGTGCTGCCCAAGGAGTAGGGGTTGGTACAAGTGTCCATCCTGATCCTCCTGCGCATACATCACATCATCTAACCCCATCATCTGTGCCTATATTGTCGTCTAAAATGTCGGCAACACATACCTTGCAGGCATCCATTAGTGCACCCTTTGGCAGCGAACATATGCCAAACATGCTTCAGGACATGTACCTGGGGATGCAGAGGCCACTAGTACTGGTGATATTTTAGTAGCATTTTCTGGATCTTCCCATATTACTAGTACAGGAACATTGCTGGTCACATTTGTGGTGACCGAGGATTTCATTCCCATAAAGATAGAGAAGGTCCCAGGTAATTTAAAATGTTTTAATTATTATTATATATAGTCCAACTGAAATTTACTTATTGATCACTCTTTTTAAACTATTGATCCCATTATAATTTTGCAGGAAATGATATTTTTTATAAACATCTAAGTGATATTACATTGGAGCTCTTCAGGCCCACCATACGTACATAGTGGAATCCCCAAAATCAAGATTTAAAAGATGAGCTCATTAACTGTTTAGTTGTGCTCTTCGATGATAAAACATTCAACCGAACTAATGTCCTTAAGAAAGCTGGTACCTATCTAAAGTATGTGAGGGACCAATATAGGTCACATTTAGAGAGGAAAAAAAAGTACGAGCATCCCCCTATGATTTCAGAGAGGGAGTGGAAGGACCTAGTGTTAGATGGAAAGGAGAAGACTGAAAAGAAAAAATGAAAGACACCATTGGGCCAAGGAAGGTATGTGATACTATCAACAATGTAACTATATACTGATTACTCTTTCTTTTTACATAATCTAACATATTTCAAACTTTTCATAGTTTTCCTGACACATCGAAGGAAACAAAGGAAAGACTAGAAAAAAACATGCAACACAAACTTGGCTCTGGTGGTTATATGAAATTAGCCACAAAAATTGTAAGTATCAATAAATGAAATATTTTATCCATATAATAAATTGAAAACAATTTTGGTTTTATCACACCATAGAAGAAAAATTCATGATCTTATGCAAAAATGTAGGGCTCTGAATTCAACAGAGTTCCCATAGAAGATGACCTGAAGATTGCCTTCCAGCAAGGCTATGGAGTTGTGGCTAAATGCCTAAGATTCTTGATTGGGAAAACACAATCTTCCACTGCATCTGACACATAGGTAAATAAAATCAATAAAGTTTATTTAAAATTGAATACTTGTGCAATCTATTCAATATTAATTTCCACCATAAAGTAATTACATGCCTATTTGTTTTAAACATTCAAGCAATGATAATACTGCATTGACATTGGAATGCAGCCTGGTGAGGGTGGAGCAGAACCTGCAGATGAAGGTCATGGTGTGCATTTTGGTACTTTAGAGCATGTAGAGACGTGATCAACATGTTGAGCATGATTAGGCTAGAGAAGATCAAGAACATGATGTGGCCCCATTAGGTAAAGAGGACCACTTAAAGTTCTTTTAAACATTGTTGGTGTAATTAAATGTCTTGTACCTTGTCCTAGGTCATAATTACACCTTAGTTAAGTTTACTTAGGGACCACATAGGAGGTTGTTGGAGATTTTCCACCTTTTGTGGACTTGACATCTCATACCTCATCACTTCCACCTTTTGTGGACACATCATGTGATTATCTCTCCACCTTTTGTGGGTGATCCACCTTTTGTGGAGATTATCACATTATCCTTTTCCACTTTAGATGGAGTGATAACTTTTCCTTGTTGTCACATGTCATAAGATTACGACACTTGTCATAATATTATGCCCTCTTATGTTCTCACTTTGGCTATATATCCAAGGGGTCTCCTATGTAATTATTGTACCATTGTACTGCATCTCATATTATTGACATTGAATACAATTTATTCTTGTCATATTTTATCTCTCTTTTGTGCTTTCTATTAGGCCTCTAGATCTTGGGTGGCTACCTTCATAGCCAATTCTTACAAACATATTTAACTGCAATTGGCGTATTAATTAATGTAACCTTTCGTGTTTCAACTTTAGAGCATGTAGAGCATGATCAATGTGTTAAGCATGATTAGGCTAGAGAAGATCAGGAACATGATGTGGTCTCATTAGGTAAAGAGGACCACTCTCATATTCTCTTAAACATATTTAATTTCAATTGGTGTATTAATTAATGTAACCTTTCATGTTTCAACTGTAGATCAGGATTTAGAGGGTGTTCAACATGTTGAGCATGAGTCTATAACAAAAGTTGAGAAACATGATGTGGACCCATTATGTAAAGAGAACCACTCTAATGTTCTTTTAATTAATGAAATACTTGTAACAATAATAATAAAACATATAAGTTTAACATTTCTTTGTTATTGCAGTAGACTCCCCTTGCAGTGGCGTCCACTTCATGAGCAGACGATTAGGGGTACATTAAGATCACGAGCAAAGGGCAGAACAACTAAAAGGGGGACAAATGATTTTAAAAAAATACTCCACTTCATATTTTTTTAGCTTTAAAAAATAAAAAGAAGAAGTGATTGTAATCATATCATGACAACCATATTTTTGATAATATGTAAAAATTGAAAGAATGAATATTATATGTTAATGAATGAATGTGAATATGTTAATTAATGAATGTTATATGTTAATGAATGAATGTTATATGTTATTTATGGATGAATGAATGTTATATGTTATTAATGGATGAATGAATGAATGCTATATGCTATTAATGGATGAATGAATGATTAATGTTATATGATTGGGTATGGGGAATTGAGAGTGATGTGAGAAAGGCCAAATGAGCTTCCAGTCACATGGTTGTCATTAAGTAGAGAATATTAAACTATTCTCAAAACAAAGAGAAGCCCAATAAGGTAATGACTTTTCAATATAAGAAATGCATCGTTTGAAGCATCAAACCAATATGCAAAGATAAAAGAAAGTGCTAACTTTTCACTATGGTGGCAGAAAAATGATTCTTTATACCCTGAATCCATGCTGCATCATAATTTGAAGTTGTTTCCATTCCAATGTTCTGAGTTTAGTTTGTTTGTATGGCTTTGTATGAATACCACATTGTGTTGTGTGTGGATTTGGTTTCAAAGCTCTGTTTCTTCAGTTTTTAGTGGTGACATAACTCTAAAATTTGACTTTTGTGCATAAAAGGTTAGTGGAAAAATTGACAAATTTGAAGGGTTTAGAGGCTCAATTGAGATAGATACACAAATATTTGGATCTTTTTGTTGATGGGAGGCTTCCACTTAAACATGAAATTTTGTACCATCTGCAGGTATGCAAAAGTTTCTCCACTTACATTCATTCTTGATCATAAATGTTGTAAATGATATTAATGCTTCAAACTTAAGATTTGTTTCATTGTTATAATGATCAAAATGTTATACTTTGCTATACATTCAAGCATTCTCTTTCCCCCTACCCTTTGCTCTCTCCCCCCTCCTTTTAAGAATTTTCTTTGTCATAAAATATTCACATTTCTGTCTCATTTACACAAATTTATCTGGAGCGCTAAGAGTGAATAAAGATATGTAAAAGGTGATGGATTATCTCTAAACAACAACTTTCCATCTTATGGCTAATTAAATCCTTAATATTTGAATAGTTTAGAGCTCAAATAATGCTTGTATATGCATGTGTAGCAATAAGGGAGCCTATGTGAAGATTGAAATTTAAAACATCACTTTGGTATTTTTCCTTAGGCAGTGAAATGATATTTTGAGTAATACAAACCTACACACACATTGATATTTTTCGGCATTGCATTGAGGAATTTTTTTTCTCTTATACGTACCCTCGGCTAGACATGGAGGTATATAATATTAGTTTCTGGGTTTATTCTGTAAGTAGTTAATTTCACAGAGGAAGACTAAAATCTTCTTAATATCCTGTGTTAGGTGTGAAAGCATATGAATCACTTGCTAAAGGCACCATTTTGTATTCATCCAAAAAATGGTTTGTTCTTTTTTATGTTTCTTGCATGTGTTTTTTTTAGGCTCTAGAGATGTAGCTCTCAACTCTTTCCTTTGCACTTTTCATCTATTTTGATGATTACAGTAGATTGTCCTCATAATTTTTCATGTAGATATATTTGTAACCTTATTTTCTACCACTCAATTTGCAAACCAGTCACATATTAAGGAAAATTTCACTAACTTGTAGTCATCCATTACTTCATATATTGTAGGTTGTGTCTGTGTGCCAATAAATCCTGATGATTGCAAGAACTTTAATCCTACAAGTGTACCCAATATTTCTCAAGTAAAAGTCTTACCTTATTTTATAGTAGTTTAAATGGTTAATTGAAGGTGCTTCCTTAGATCTGAGATAGTTGAACCTTGGATTAAAATATGGTATTAGATGGGCAGTATAATGATAAAACTGAGGTCCATTGAACACAAATTACAAACATAATTTACTGGACTATGAATAGTGTTACAATTATAATTATTTCTCCTTTACCTACCTCTGCATTAATAAAAAAGATAGCAGATGTTGAAAGTTCATTACATGTCTCATGTATGTGTTAGTATTTTAATTTTGTTTAAGTTGTTCAAGAGCTTGATTAGGTCAAGAATATGATCTACAAGCTCTATTCTCTTGACACTGCTTAACATTTTCCCTACACATTTTCTCTTCAATCCAGACATTTCTTAACTCCTTCCCTTGTTAGCCCTTGGTTACTCTCAAGTGTAATGCTTTTTCTATGCATCTTGTAGTCTATATGTATGATCAGCCATCTCTTATGAAGCATGGATAACCTTTCATGGAATTGTTGCTGTAATTAGACAATTTCCATTGTGAGAATAATCATTTAATTTGTATGGAAGTGAGTATTTTTCATATTATTTGACTTGGTATTGTAAACTTGTCTTTGTAGGATTCTTTCAGGGGGAACAACAAAACTGTGATGATAGGTAGAGTTGTACAACATTGTAAATCATTTGGCATTATCAATATATTGCTTATAGAATACTTTGTGCAAGTAAATGGAATGTGCAATGACAATTGGCCTCAAATTCAAATTTGAATATAAGTACATTATACACAAGAATATGGTATCTATTCTATGATTTAAAGAACCCCAAAATAAGAAAATTAATAGGTTCCATTTGTTAACTTGCTCTTAGACAATTGTTTAATTGGCGAGACCCTCAGAATGTCTTGTTGATAACCAGCAGTGTTCAAAACTCCTGAAGAGGTCAGATTGGTGTGACATTGGATCTATCTTGCTGACGCAAGTCATCAACAAGACATGGACTATCAAAGTGAGTTTTCTATCCTGTGCCAATGATTGATCTCTTATCGATGCATTGGCTTCTATGGTCATCGCCAAGAGTCTCCGCGATGGTACATTTCAACACTTTTTATTTTTAAATTGCATTATTTTGTCACAATTTCAATGAAACCCACTGACGAATCACTGAAAAGGTCTGACAAAGTTGCTATAGCTACAATGAAGGCTTTTTCATAACTCCTTGCCCATTTTGTTGCAAGTTTGAAAAAGGCCACCACTGAATCACATAAAAGGTCTGATGAAGTTGCTTACTGCGACGAAGGCTTTGTTGTAACTCCTTGACCATTTCATCGCTAGTTCAATGAAGGCCACCATCAAATCACAGAAAAGGTCCAACAAAGTTGCCTAGCTGCAATGAAGGCTTCGTCGTAACTCCTTGCCCATTTTGTCGCAATTTCAATGAAGGCCACCGAAAAATCACAGAAAAGGTCCGACGAAGTTGCTTAGTTGTGACGAAGGCTTCATCATAACTCCTTGCCCATTTTGTCACAATTTTGATGAAGGACACCGAAGAATCACAAAAAAGGTCTGACAAAGTTGCTTAGCTACGATGAAGACTTCGTTGTAACTCCTTGCCCATTTCATCGAAATGGTGATGAACTTATGGTGTTGTTTCAATGCTTTAGAAGAGCCATTGCAATTGCATTTTGGTTGTAATTTGTTGGTGGATACACGAAGTTTTTTTTTGATATTTTGATGAACATCTAAGGCATTTTATGATGCCGATGACCGATGAATCTGTGCTGTTATTTCAGCGTTTAATTCGTCATTGGAATTTCAATGAAAAAATAGCAACAAATTTTTTTCATCAATTCGTCAATTTTACAAGAAATGTTTGTCGAAAGACCAACAAACATTTGTCAGAAAATGGATTCAAATTCAGTAGTGTGTTTGTGTTTCTTCTGTCCCATCCTGCTATGTGGCAATGATCTCCTCCACTACCTATGAGTCCTTTGGTACATCTTCATTGCCTCATAAATATGAAATGCAAGAAGGAGCATAATAATGCACAAATTGAGAAGGGTCAATTTCTAGTGGTGGTGATGGGAAAGTATAGGTATCCTGCTATTTTGGGACTTCCAAATTAATGCCCAAGTTCATTACTCCCTCAACCAATCAGGATGGTTGGCTTCGTTGTGATGGAAGATCTAAACTTTCATTGAATTGATCAATGAGGCTGTCCACCATGGGAGGGGTCTTTTCATTAACCACCACTTGTGAAACTAATTCAATAGGATAGCTATGAGGTGAGTGTTGTGTTTCTGTTGCAATATGCAAGTGTCCATCTGGAAGAGTGGACTGCAATACTGTGACATCATTGCTTGAGAGACCAACTCTAGAAAGGCTGAGAATGTTTTCAACTACATTAGCATCATCGCTGGCCACAAATATCTCACTAGGATGCATGTCATTGACAAGTGCATCAAGATTCAACAATCATATACCAGTCCTTTTAAACCCTGCTTTGATGTTGTCAACTTGCAAAGCTATTTTCATTGCTTTGCTGCCTAACATTGCAAGTTTTTTCCTCCTCACTTCAATGTTTGGAAACCTTGACAAAAAATCTGCACGTTTTGATTTGAAGTAAGCTTTAAAAGGTGCAAACACACTCACATCCAATGACTGTAGCTTATGTGATGTGTGTGATGGAAATGTTAACAAATCTACACCAATTTCTCTTGCTTCTTGGATGGTTTTGAGTGCTACATGGCTTCCATGGCTGTCAAAGATTAGCAACACCCTATTGGTGGGTGAGACACTATCTGGAACTGAGGTTTTGAAGTGGGTCAACCAATCTATGAACAATTATTTGGTCATCCATGCGTGGGGATGGGTTGTCATGCAAGCACGTGGTTCACAATCTATGATGTAATTATCTATGTTCACACTCCCCTTGAACAAGTAGAATCCTGGAATGCTTTTCCCGACAACATTGACACAACATAGAATGGTTATCCATTCATGGCTCTTTGGGATAATGTAAGAGACATTCCTGCTACCTTTTCTTGTGAGAACCTTCATGGACCCATTTTTTCCTTCTTGGATGCCAGTTTCATTGCAATTCCATATGCAATCAGGACCATATGGCATGGCTTCGTATGGTGCAAACATTTTTTGTAGAATGTAGTTACAACATCAACTCTAAGATTGAATGCCCTATCTTTGTCTAGGCCTTTAGCAATTCGTAATGCAAGTTTAGGATGTTTGTGCTTGAAGCATGTCCACCAGGACTTCCCTAGGAACCCATTGGTGAAAGGGTTTGGCCTATTCTAACATATTTGAGCAACCTCAGACTTAAGATTGAATATCTCAAGACCATGACCAATATCAACCATTTTCTTGCACCATTCGACAATAATATTTTCTTCCTCTTTAGTGAGGACTATTGGCGGACCTTTCTTGGAAGTTGTTGTTAGACCCCCTAGCCATTTGGACAGTGTGGCTATTGGGATTGACCACTTTTTGGAATCCCCCCTTATCGACATGTATTCTCTTCAACATCATAGAGTTCCCTTTTCATGTCATCCGAAGACCACAACTTTTGTATTTGTTTTTCCTTCTATAGTATTTGAGGTGTAGAAACCTCAATTTGTGGTATTTGAGGAGTAGAAACCTCAATCTGTGGTATTTGAGGAGTAGAAACCTCATCTACTTATGCAACATGATCTATTTTGGGGGGGAATCTAGCCCCTCATTTGTCGGAGGGCAACCTTGTCGTGACTCTTTTCTTTTTTTTGTTCACAGTATGGGTCACCACTACATTGCTCTTGGCCATCTACATAGAATAAGTACAATCAAATTAGTGATGCTTGAACAGAAAAAATAATTAGTTTGTAATGAAAAAAATATGAGAATACAATAACCAAAGTCAATGATAATGCATAACCTATGAAACATAAATGGTAAACTATTAAACACAAATGCTTGAACAATTATCTTTATATGTATGAAGAGAGTGATGTGATGCTTGAACAAAAGAATAATTAGTTTGTAATGCAGAACATATGAGAATATGATAACCAGAGTCAATGATAATGTAAAACCTATGAAACATAAATGGTAAACTATGAAACACAAATGCTTGAACAATTATCTTTATATGTATGAAGAGAGTGATGCTTGAATAGAAGATTATTTAGTTTCTGTATGTGTTATCTTTTTAGTTTGTTGCATTTCATTTGAGATAATGTTTTCTAATAGTTTATTTGGTTACATCTATTGTGGAGTGAGAGACATAAGGAAATAGAGGAGTAAGAAGCACAAAATTACAAACTATGCAAGGGAGTTAGAGTTTAAGAACATCTCATATCTCTTAAGTGTTTGCAACATTAACACTCTCATACACAACAAAGTGAAAACCACACTCATATATGAACTATGACACAATAGAAAGCTTACGAATGAAAAACAGTAAGAGTTTAACAAATGTCACATATTTTGTCTATGATGAACTCATTGACATGCATAAATATTTGTTAATTGATGAAGCAAAAACCTATGAAAAACATTGCAAACCAAAACCTAATAAAAATAAAAACCTTAGTGATTGATAATGCAAAACCTATGAGAATAAGATATCTAGAGTGAATGACAATGTAGAAGCTATGAGAATAAGATAACTAGAGTGAATGATAATGTAGAACCTATGAGAATAAGATAAGTAGAGTGAATGATAATGCATGACATATGAAACAAAAATGGTAAACCATGACTAATATTTACCATATAAACAATAATGCAGAACCTATGAGACTATGATAAGTAGAGTGAATGATAATGCAAAACCTATGAGACTACGATAAGCAGATTGAATGATAATGCAAAACCTATGAGACTATGATAAGTAGAGTGAATGATAATGCAAAACCTATGAAATAGAAATGCTAAACTATGAGTGTAATATTTGCAATATAAACCCTATTGAAATAGAAAGGCTAAACTATTACTGTAACATTTTCAATATAAACCCTAGGGAAACAGAGATGGTAAACTATGACTGTAATATTTGCACTATAAACCGTAGGGAAACCTAAATGGTAAACTATGACTGTAACATTTTCAATATAAACCTTTGGGAAACAAAAATGGTAAATTGTGACTGTAATATTTGGAATATAAACCCTAGGAATGTATATGCTAATGAATGACTATATTATTTGCAAAATAAACCCTAGGGAAAGCTTTAAATGGTAAACCATGACTGTAATATTTGCATTATAAACCCTATGGAACACATATGCTAACCTATGACTACAATATTAGCAATATAAACCCTAGTGATAAATAAAGAAACAATTGTGACTGTAATATTTACAATATAAACTGTAGGGAAACATAAATAAAAACATATGACTGTAATAGCTATAATGAAGATCAATATAAAGCTTAGAAATGGAAAACAATAATGCCTATAATGAAAAACAATATAAAGTAAAACAAATGGAAACGTGTGAAAGGAAAACCTAGAACAATATGGGTGCTAGTGCACTGGAATCTGAGCTATTGCCTCCCCTTGATGTTAACTCGTTCAATTCTCTACTTGTCACTCCTTTTCTTATGTCACTCTCTACAGAATAAGCGAATAAATCTTGGTGTTCATGGCTATTTGAATTCAGAATTATTTTAATTTGATTGATGCTTGTTTGGCGTGGTGAATTAAATTGCTGTCCTATTTTGAATTTGAATTCTGTTTCGTATGAATTTGAGATTTGATTGATTTCAGCTATTAATTCTTGACTTGATTGGTTTGGTGGATTGTTTGAAATTGTTTCCATGTTTTATTTTTGAATAATGGCGGCCTTACAGGACTATTAAATGGATGCAGGTGGAATATTTGGCTTTGGATCCAATATGGTTGAAGGTCTCATGGTTGACAGGACAGGTGAATACATTTGCATGTTGCTTTGGTTATGCTACGATGGGAAACATTGTTGTAATGGGTTAGCCCGTCAGTCAAAGCTAGGTCGGATGGGTTTGAATGTTGTTGGCTTGGCACCTTGTTTATGGTGTGTAGTTGTGATTGATGTCAAAGTGATGCATGCATTGGTGCGACAGTTGGGTTAACCAACTTACGGGGAAGGGTGCATGTCTTAATGTTTGGGCTGTTTAAATTCCATGTCGGAATGCTACTTGTTATATGTTAGATACAAGTTGGATACACTTCATCATGTTTGTCTACCAGTTTGTACTTTTTTGTTTTCAAATGAATGCTATTAATTGTGCATTTTAAATCTGATTTATGTTTGATGTCATCATGCCTATGTATGAATGAATTTTTTTTAAAGTTGTGGAGGACCGGGGTATAGTGTGGGCCACCACGAGTGCATGTCCCATCGCACGTTGGGCCCCCCACTTATGTATGGGCTCCTCTCCCCTAACTGATGTTGCTCTAGTCTATGCCGATGCAACTATTGTAGGGGCCATTAAGGAAGATTAGCACTATAACCACATATTATTCACATTTGAAATGATTAACACAATTATCTTTAATAAAGGTATTTCTTTTTCTTTGAGAGGTACTAGCCGAAGTCATTCTTGCAGCCTTCATCAGGTTGAAAACTTAGACGGGGAAGGAAATTGGTTTGGCAGGAACTTCAGAATAGTGTAATATGTGGGATATAGATTTTTTTAAAAATAGAGACAACCAAAATGGTGTAACCTCTTATACAAAAGAATTCATGGAAACCAAGGTGAGGCATATGAGACATTGTGCTTTGGGAAAATAAATTAATAACATGCTATAATCTGAAAAGTAAAACATGGATACTCCAGTCATATTTAAAATAATAATTTGTATATATAATACTACAGACAACATTGGAGTTAAAAGATGAGAGGAAATAACATTGATAACGTGAATTTTAATCCAATACTAAATGCGAACATTGGTATTAAGTGTGAGAGTATTATGGAGGTCAATAATGAAGTAAAAAAAAAGATGGTACTGGTTAACAATATTACTATATTAAAAAAAAGAGAGTGGTGGAGGGTTGGAAAATATAGAGGAAATCGATGGGAGATTTGCTAAGGACGATTTTATTCAAAGTTAATGCTGATATAACAACACTGAAATTCTGTAATGTTTGTCAGAAGCGTTGGCTGCAAGTTAACTATCCCAATAGAGAGACATGAAAAAATATGGGAGTGTAATAAAACAAGTGAATCTTCAAACAAAATTTCTAGGTAGCTAAGAACTTGGCTATCCATGGGAAAATTGGAGATCATAGTCATCACATTCCAAATATCAACACCAACATAACCCATCATAAGGTTGTTGTTTAAGTATTATATGATTGTAATGGAGTCTTCAATTCTTTTAGGGGCAGTTTAGTCACCTAGGGAAATCATCAACAAATACATCATTCAATTTTATTACCATGTATTCAAGGTATGTACTAGGAATTCAAAGGGATCAATGAATATGAAATATTTGGAGGGAAGTGGGTTGTTGAAGATAGGTCACCAAATAAGATAGGGGAGAGGGGCCCATAGTGGAGCGGGCTCCAATAGTGGGGATAGAAGTAGTCCTCAGTGGGCCTCATAGTGGAGCATCTTAATATCCAATTGCAAAACACTTTTTATCCATAAAGTATACAAACTAAGAAATCATGTGATGCCACATCGACACACCAATAAAACATGACTTAGTGCACCACTATCGGTCTCACATTTTTTTTTGAGCCTTTTTTAATACCTTAACAAAAAGCATGTTGATGTGGCATCATATTTTATGATGTGACCCTAAAATTAAATTTTTTAAGCAGGTGAGTTGCCAAATAAATTGCTGTACAAAATCGAGATTGATTTGAAATTCCATGTAGGATTTTGAAAAACACGAAGTTAGGGTGCTCCACTATGGGCCCCTCTCCGCTAACACAAACAAGAAGACACTGATAAACTCTCTACTCGAGCATATTTGCGGAAGTTTAAATGTGTATTTTTATTCTCTACTATCATCATTCAAACAACACATTAAATTTTCTAAAGCAAAGATTACAGAGAAACACATATTACATTATAATATTGTTAAAATGTGTTTGCATATTTTTTTTTTTGCACAAATAGGCTTACAAATCCATTTTGAGAAAACTAACCGAACAACCAAACTATCAACTTAACCACTACAATATGGAACTTAAAATATACCTTGAAGTTTCTAATATAGGTGAACATAATATAATCAGTTTTAAACAAGAGGATTACTCTACATGAAAATACTATTAGCCTTCACAACTCGGGAATGCCTCACTCTGCTCCAATCTAACAAACTATGGACTCTAGATCATTCTTCCTTTGATAGTTGTAAGGAAGCAAAGGTGTGTGGAAATGCTTCCTATGTTAACCTTGAGAGGAGGGTTATACAAATTTAAAATAAAATATTACAGAGATTTCAAGAAACACATAATACCATAAACATAATAACAATAAAACCATAACTCAATGATTTACATGGGGAAAACCCTTTCAGGAGAAAAACCCCACACTCCAAAACCAACACAATGTATTATCAAATCTTGAAACAAATTACTTGACACACTTGCAATGCAAGTTCTTACAAGAGTCTTCACCTCAACTCAATCTAGAGGAATTTCAACAACATTCTGGCAGTATACAGACTTGCAAATTAACTCTCACACCACAAAATGACAATCTCAAAGTACCGATATATAATATTACATTGATATGAGTACCTTCTAGAGATAAATTATTTCTTTTTAGAAATATCTAATAAAATATCATAGCAAACTTATATCTATCTCCATATAAAAGATACTTCTCAAAATAACCACTTTTCACCTATTAGAAAATCTTCTTTTCTTGGCTTTCTTTATTTTTATTTCCATGCAAGATTGAGACACTTTATTTTTATTTTTGTTTTTATCTTTTTGTTATAGAACACTTTATTTCTAACATTCTCCTAGTAGTCAAACACCTTGGATGATCCAATAGAAAAAGGGTAATTAATTGCTGGGGGCCGAAAGGACCATTAATTCAGAACACCATCTGAACTTCTCCGTGCTCACAAACTTTGTTAATGCATCTGCAACATTCACCATAGTCTCTACCTTTTCCAACTTCACCCTGCCATCCTCGAATATATCTCCCATGAGGTGATACTGAACATCAATTTCTTTGGTCTTGGCATGAAAAGTCAAGTTCTTTGCAAGGTAGATTGTGCTTTGACTGTCACAATAAAGTGTAACTCCAACCTATTTCAATTCAATATCTAAACACAAAAACTTCAGCCTAGTGAATTTTTTGCAGGCACGAGTAGTTGCCATGTACTCTGCCTCAGTAGTGGAAAAAGCGACCACAACTAATTGCTTGCTCATCCAACTGATTGCACCACCATTAAAAGTAAACACATATGCACTTGTGGACCTTCTGCTATTGACATCACTAGCCCAATATGAATCCAAAAAACCATGAATACTCAAGGAATGTTGATCTCCTGTACCATGAAAACATATAGAGTACTATGCTATACCTCACAAATATCTGAAGACCCTCTTAATTGCATCCTAATGCACTCTTCCAAGATTAGTCATAAAACGAGAAAGAACTCCCACTACTTGGGAAATGTCTAGTCTTGTATGAACCATAACATACATTAAGCTTCCAACTACACTTTGGCAAGGCACTCTACTCATGTCTTCCATCTCCGATGGGGATGTAGGACATTATGAAATAGAGAGATTTGTTCCCAATGCCACAAGAACACAAAGTGGTTTACAATCCTGCATGTTAAACATTTGCAAAACAAAACAAATATACTTACTCTAGCCAAGAAAAACCTTTATGTTCTTACGATCTCTTCTGATCTCCATCCCAAGTATGTGTTTTATTGCACCAAGATCTTTCATTTCAAATTTCGTAGAGAGTTGAGATTTTAATTCTGCAATCAAACCTTTTCCTTTCCCAACAAACAACATATCATCAACATATAAAGCAATTACCAGGAAATAATCACCATTAGATTTAAAATATACACAGTGATTAGATTTAGACCGCACAAATCCCAAACTCAACACATATGTATCAAACTTTTGGTACCACATCCTAAGAATTTGTTTAAGGCCATACAAATATTTTTTTAACTTACAAACCAACTTGCTTTTACCTTTTACCATGTAATGCTCTAGCTGTGTCATATAAATCTCTTCCTCCAAATCACCATGAAGGAACATAGTTTTCACATCTATTTGTTCCACCTCTAGATCATAAGCTACTGCAATAGATAATAAAAATTAAATGGATGTCATTTTAGCAATAGGAGAAAAAATCTCACCATATTCAATACCCTCAACCTAAGAGTATCCCTTCACAACCAACCATGTGCCTTAGACTTTTCAACATTTCCATCTAAACCAATATTTCTCTTAAACACCCATTTACATCCAATAGGTTTTTGACCTTCAGGAAATGGTACAAGGTCCCATGTATCATTCCTTTTAAGAGCTTCTGTCTCTTCACCCATGGCTATTTTTTAGGATTTTTCATCATTCATACCCAAAGCCTCTTGCACAGATCTCGATTCATCAACGTTAGTACTCAAAGAAAATATACACTTCCAATCATCAGGTGAATACCCATACCTTTGAGGTGGTTTTCTATGCCTTGTAGACCTTCGAACAAGCTAAGGTGGAGGTTCTTCCACTTCTTCCTCCTCTTCTAAAGATTCAGAGCTTGATGAGCTCTCCTCAACTTCTTGTCTATTTTGGGGTCTCAATTCAACTTCTTTAGGCATAAAAGGAAGTTGAACCACATCCTTTTTTTGTTCAATTTCTTTATGCTGTTCTGGCTGAAAATTAATAGGAGAAGATTTAATCTCTCTAAAAATAACACTTTTGGAATAAATTACCTTTTGTGCAACATGATCCCAAAGCTTGTATCCTTTCAAACCATAGCTGTAGCCAAAGGAGATACATTTGAAAACCTTAAAATCCAATTTTGTTCTCTTCTCCTTAGGCACATGTGCATATGCCTCACAACCAAAAAATATCAGATGTTTGAGAGAAGGATTTTTCCCTAACCACGCCTCCTTTGGCATTTTATCAACAAGCACTGATGTAGGAGATCTATTTATTAAATAACAAGTAGTGGCAACAACTTTAGCCCAAAAATTTTGTTCTAGACTAGCTCCACTCAACATGCTCCTAGCCTTCTCCATCAATGCTTTGTTCATTCTTTCTGCAACTCCATTCTGCTGTGGAGAATACAAAGTTTTCTTTTGTCTTTTAATCCCGCAATCTATACAAAATCTGTCAAAGTCTATAGAACAATACTCAAAACCATTTTTTAGTCCTCAAAAATTTAATTTTCTTTCCAGTATGAGTTTCTACCATAGCTTTGAACTCCTTAAAATGACTGAAAAACTTTATATTTACTCTTTAAAAAATATACCCATGTTCTCCTACTAAAATCATCAATAAAAGAAACATAATAAATTGATTTACCAATAGAAGAAACATCAACAGGACCAGATACATTAGAATGAATTAGATCCAAGATACATGAATATTTATGGGAAGACAAGTAAAATTGAACGTGGTTATGTTTACCATAAATACAATGTTCATAGAAATCAAACTCTAGATTGCAATCATTTAACCCCTCAATGAGGTTCTTATTTTTTAGGGCTTTTAAACCCTTCTCTCCAATGTGGCCAAGCCTTTGGTTCCATAACATGGTCTTCTTTGCAGGAAAATTTGACTCGGTAGACATAGCACCCTTGGGTACCCAGAAGCCACAACCATCCGTAGAAGAGGGAACCATCTCTTTTTTCAGCAAAGTAGTTTTTGGCTTAATATTATCAGAAGTGCTATTGCATTCAACTGCACACATGCATCGAGTTGGTACAATGTACCCAATTTTCTTCCTCTCACTATCACCATAGCACCTCTCACCATTTTCACACTTGCTTCAGAAAACTATACATGTACACCTACATCTATTAGCTTGCTAACAAATAATAAATTTCTTGCTAGTCCTGGGATATGAAAGATACCATCAAATTATCTAACTCTACCATCAAAAAATTTCACATGAATACTATCACAACCAACAATATCAAGGAAAGAGTCATCACCCAAATACACCTTACCGCCATCATAGTTTTCATACTTACTAAACTAGTTTATGTTAGGAGTCATATGGAAAGATGCACCTGAGTCTATCAACCATACATTATCACTTGCATGAGTGGCCAAGGATGCAATCAAGGAATCTCCATCTTCCTTTTCAGAATTAGAATCATAATCTTGCTTCTTCTTCTTCTTCTTTTTCTTCTCTTCTTTACAGTCCTTTCAGAAGTGTCCGGGTTTGCCATAGTTCCAACATATTGCCTTGAAATTACCAGGATATTTTGATCTCCCCTTGTTTTTAGACTTGGAATGACCATGTTGCTTCTCATCTTTTCCTCATTCTTTTTGTCTTCCTCAAACACTCAAATCCTCTTTGGCATTTAAAGAGACCTTCCTTCTCATCTCTTCGGAGAGTAGAGAACCAACAATTTCCTCCATCTTCAAGATGATAAAAGTGCTCCCAATGACCATGACTAGGTTGTCCCATGAGTCTGGCAGTGAACACAACAAATTTTGGCACCTTTCTTCTTCATCCATCCTAACCCCAACTCAGGTCAGTTGAGTCACCAACATATTGAAAGTTTCCAAATGCTTAGAAATATGTCCACCTTCTTCCATAGCTTCTTTGAATTGGGTTCTTCATGAACATCTATCAGAATTGAGTTTGCAAGACATAGTCTTATGAGACCTTAGCTTTTCTATCCATTACATCATATTTTGCAGCCAAAGCTGGATCTGTAGGCCTCTAGACATTTTCATCCACTACATCCCATACATCTCGATCAATCAATAGATCTTCCATCTTCAGCTTCCACATTTTGAAATTCATGCTAGAAAATTTCTCTACCTCAACTCTTCCAGATGTGCTCCCCATCTCTATTATCCTGCAATATAGAATATGAAATAATCTACACAATCTCCCACTCAAACTTGATTAGCTCAAAAAACACTGTACCCAACAAATAGAACCAAAATTGGCCAGGCTCTGATACCACTTGTAAGGAAGCAAAGGTGTGTGGAAATGCTTCCTACGCTAACCTTGAGAGGAGGGTTATGTAAATTTCAAATAAAATATTACAGATATTTCAAGAAACACGTAATACCATAAACATAATAACAATAAAACCATAACTTAGTGATTTACGTGGGGAAAAACCTTTCGGGAGAAAAACCCCAGAGTCCAAAACCAGCGCAATGTATTATCAAATCTTAAAATAGATTACAACACACTTGCAATGCAAGTTCTTACAGGATTCTTCACCTCAACTCAATCTAGAGGAATCTTAGCATCATTCTAACAGCATATAGAGTTGCAAACTAACTCTCACACCACAAAATGACAATCTCAAAGTACCAATATATAATATTACATTGCATATGAGAACCTTCTAGAGATAAAGTATTTCCTTTTAGAAATATCTAATAAAATATCATAGCAAACCTATCTCTATCTCCATAGGGTAAACCCACAAAAGTGGTTTACAATTCAAATGAGGAAGGAAAACTTGCAAAAAATGACCCCATGCCAAAATTTTTCTTTCTTGGGGTTTGAACGAACCAAAAGAGGGTTCACTTGAACCTAGGTTTGAGTGAACCCATTTAATGCAAGTACAGAACATCCTGCCAAGAAAAAAAATGGAAAACCCCTTTTGAAAGGGGGTTCACTCGAACCCCCCTTGTCCTTGATTCCTACTCTCTGTCACCAAAAAAATCAAAATTTTTGCACTTTGGAGCTGAGGTTGAAGATGAAAATGGCGGAGACTTCACAAACCCAACTGGAATTAGGTAGTCCTTGGAATGAGCTATCCAACAAATATAATTTTAATATGTTTCAGTTTTGTTATGTATTTGTTTTTTTAGTTTTATTAAACATAGGTTTTTCGAAAATCAAGCTCTTTGTTTTGCACATGTGGAAAAATAGCAGATTATCAATTTTTTTTCTTGAAAAATATGAGTGCACCAGATATTGAAGTCCTTGATCCAACAATTTTTTTTTGAATTTCGATACATACAAAAAAAGTTACTCCTTATACGGTCCGCCTATGTTTGAATTGTAATTGGTTTGACTTCAAAACTTGATTAAAGAAAAAATATTAAATAAAAAATTATCTAACCAAGTGAAAGCACTAGATATCGTAGTTACAAATCTAAATTTGAAAGAATTAGAATTTTATCCTTCATGGAAAAAAAGTTATACGTTATATAGTGAGCTTCACCCCTTCAAAATGTTGTTTTCTGAAAAAAATTAGTTTCCAAGGGAGATGGAAAAAGAGGTGCAATTTGATTCCAATTTTTTTGAAAAAAATATATTTAGAATCTACAAAAAAAATGTCATGAAACTTTAGTTTGCATCATCTAAAAATTTCTCATGGTTTAGCCGCTATAGGTGCCTGAAAGTGAAGATTTAGTTAGAAAAAAATATTTTAGTGTCCAGTTTGGCCAAAAATTGTAAACTACTATTGTGTGCTCACTCCATGTAAAAGATACTTCTCAAAATAGCCACTTTTCACCTATCACAAAATCTTCTTTTCTTGGCTTGCTTTATTTTTATTTCCATGCAAGATTGAGACACTTTCTTTTTAGTTTTTTTTTTCAAATGCTTTATTTCTAACAATAGTCTCCTCCTCCTAGTAGTAATGTACTAAGATCCCCCACTTTTTCTCACTCATGGTAGTGTAAGAGAATGGGAATCACCATAATGAGGAATGGGGGCTCTCGAATAATAATGTGACCATAGTTCTTCAAATTAGACTAACTATTTATTGTTGACATGGAAGCAATCTCCGAGTTAGTTATTTTTATTAATATAGTTTTATTTTTTGTTTCAAGCTTTAGCATAGATATACAACACACAATTGTGTAGACATCCATAATGTGTTATTGCAGTACTATCAATATATCAAGTTAGAAATAGAAAAGAATTTACAAATACCCAATTTTATAGTTTGTATATGTTCCTAAAATTTTGAAAATTGGTCTTTTTAAAGTTAAGTATGTAAAAAGGGCATATCTTTGGTATGAAATATTATATTTTCCTAGTCAATTATAATTATCTGGATATTGAACTTGAATAAAGTTCTAGTAGTTTTAGTCTTCTAGGGATAATTGAATATTTAATTAGTAATAAATAGTAAGAACTCAACAATTTCCTTGGTAGATATATTTATCTAGATACGTTGAGTGCCAAGTAGACCTTCAATCTCATAAGAGTATGGATTCTTGTGAAAGATAGGGGTCATGAAGATTAACTTGATATTGATAAATTACAAAATAAAATATAATGAAATATTTGATTTCCATGTTTAACTATTGAATGGACATTAGTTTTTTTGGAAAGGATTTAATCTTTTATGGATATACATACCTCATCTCAAATTGACTATACGAGTAGTCCCAATAGCATGAAATTAAGGTTCTTCATATAACCAACGTGAACTTCACTAAAAAAATCTATTTTGATTTTGGATAAATACTATACTAGTGACGTTTAAGCAACAATAATTTACTTCTCATAGTGCCTTAATCTTGGTCTTCGTTCTCTCATATTCTAAAATAATATTTCCAACTCAAGGAATACTATAAGACAAATATCCTTGTACTATATCATAGAAGTAAATAATCCTAAAAAGAGTGTCATTTTACTAATATGAATATTATTCTATCAATATTAAAGTGCAAAAGCTTTTGATAGTGATATTGTAATAAGAATAAGAATGATGCCACATTTAGCCTTGGATAGATAAATTTATTAAAGTCTAAAAGTTTATTCAACAAATTATTTTCTATGGCCCAACTAAAAATATTTTTTCTCATGAAATGAATATTCTCTCTATTGAAGATGAGTTGACCAGGTGGCCTTACATCCTCCGCCCCTTGTATAGAATTCCTCTTGGAATTCCTTAAGGGAAGAGAGAAGAACCACTTATTTCCTCCTAACAACAAGTCTAAGAATAATAGAGATATATATTTTAGCATATCATGTAACAAGGAAGAAAAGTTTTAGGTGATTAGTCTCAAGTTACAACCATGTATTCTAGAACACACATCTCACTTTTATTAAAACTTCACGCACGCTCTTTGCTCAACATCAAGTTGTTTCCAAGAGAAAATTTAATTTCATCTTAACTAACACAATCCTTACCATTTAGTTCACATATATATGAAATCACATCCATTTGTAAATCAACACATACATCACAAATATGTCTACACAATTCACATCACAAGGCTTACAAAATAGGGTTTACAAGGATGGTCATGCATAGATGCCATAATCATAAGGAAATATGGTATCGGGGCCCCTTATCTAAGGACCCCTCCATAAATTTCCTTGTACCTACTTTTCATTTGTGTAAGGGGGTTAGCTTCCAAAAGATAGGTACTCACAAAGTAACTCACACAAAATTAGGGGTGAATGGATTATGACCATCCCATATTGGTCCCATTTGCAACTCCCATCCTCACAATAAAATTCCCTAGTGCATATACTCCCCTATACATCTTGCTAGGGAACCCTTCTAGATATGGTAGTTTACATGTCACATTACAACACTTATGCCAAGAGTTACAAATATATAAATGCCTCAAATAAAATTCATCAATGAATGATTTAACCCCAAAAGTGAAATAAAAGTATCATAAAAAGTAAATGTAAAATAAAACTAGAATCAAAAGAAGTACCAATGCAACGATTTAATTAAACCCAAAACTAAACAAGTCTCTGAGGTGAAAGAGACCATTTGAAATTTTCAAATGATTAACTAGCCCAAGAAATTTAAAGAAAAGTTTAACATTGTTGACACAAAATATAAATAGAAATAAATTTACACTTACAAAAAATTGCACCTTACATCCACTATGTGGCTTGATTAAGCCACTTGAGGGGAGGAGGGGAATAGTGGTCTCAAACCACAAAATATCATAGCATGTTGTATCACGGTGGTCTCCAACCACATATATGTATGAAATATCATGGTGCTCATTAATCCATATCATTGAAGTATCCAACATTTGTACTAACAAGTGGGATTGGGATCCCCATCACTATGGTCCATAGAATTCCATCCTCTACCCATGGGTTATACATATTAAGGATTAGGTTTGCACTATGAACCAGTGAGTGTGGCTCTAATGTGTGGGGGAGTAGGCTAGGGACAACATCTAAGGAAACCATGCAACTCTCTTTTAGAGGTCCTCTTGTCTCTCAATCTCATAGGGGAACCATATGCTAGGGGTACACATTTAACATAAGAACAAAATTAAACTTACACAAGGGAAGACATCACATTTCATTTCTAAGTAGACACATGTCCACATGTACATGTTTACATCATTTCATAACTAACTAGCTTATACAAAAGATAATCACAAATGGTGCATATAGGGGATCATTCTCGACGTCCTCTCAATCTTATCCCAAGTTAGATACCTTGTATCACATACTTGGGGAACAACATATTAATTGGTTTAATCTCACATGTCACAACACAATACACTTTATGAAATACATCACATGATAGAACAAAATCAATACACCCACTCACACTTCATTAGCATTCATTTTTCTTCTCAAATTTTTTGATATCTACTCACTTTGCATAAGTAGAAGAAATTGCTAGATAATGCACAACTGTAGTCTAGGTATTACCCCATCCTCTTATAATTAGCAACAAATGGTACATTACACTCCTATCTTACTAAATTAGTGTTCCATATTGCATATATGGTCAAGGTTGGTTTTCTATATTTAGCCATGATTTTCTTCCTTTTTCATTCATTTGGATTTGCTATGTTCACCAATATATCGATATTGGGTAATTCCACTATAAGTTTTCATAATATATTTAGAAATATTCCTACTTAATAAGGAAGATTGTCAAACAATTCTTTCTAGAACAATACAATATATAAGGAAAGAAAGCACACTCAATTCATAAGGCACACGATAATTTATGGAATAGTTACTCTCACAACTCATTAATATTTATATACATTTATAAATATTGTATTTTGTTAACTAGGGTTGAATCATCTAATCACATGTTATAATCACAGTTCCGTCTAAACTTCATTAGGTACAAGAACATACAAATGGCAAAATTTCCTAATTTTTTTAACTTTTTTTTAAGCAATTCCTCCATTGTATTATGACTATATGTTTTTCCTAGATACGTACTAACCAAAGGCATAGTAACACAACATTAATTGCCAAGTTTTTTTTCATGTCTATTGTGATGTCTCCTATATATATAATTTAATTTCCTAATCACTTAATTCAACATAATCACATATAATTTATTGCTCGATTTGAAATAAAATAATTGATTAATCTATTCTAAAGGCATCCACATGCTTTATGGGGAACACCTACTTTTTAGAGCTCAAGAGGAATGCCAAACAATGATAAATTTGGTTTGATAACTCTTATTATATGGACTAACACATTCTCTAACTTGCACATCACCTACATAATTGTGATGCTCTTATTTGGATTGATCTTCACAAGTTAATATTCCTCCTAGTTAATTATCTTTAGTTTAATGCTTGAAATGGTTTTAAATTTTTGGGTTATAAAATGTGTTTACAAACTCTTATAAGAGATGGTTTATTGCAATTAGATCTCATTGTTTCAATAAAATATAGACCCTCAAAATTTATTAATTTGAATATATTTTGAAAGTTAACTGTTACCTATGTTATTTTCAAGTTGTCAACATACATATTAACTAAGAACCTTCTCATTCCCATAGTCTTGGTGTTGCAACCTAGGCTCTGATACCAAATGTAATGCCCAAAACACTCCACCAAAACATAGATAAGGGAATGACACAAATTACAAACTTTGACCACATACATTTGGCTAACTCACAAAAGTTTGTTTCCAATACATGTACTTCATGAAAAGTATAAAAAAAATTGACCAATAGATTATAATACTTAGTTTGATTTATAAATAAATTATTAAAGAAAATTATGGTTGGATGTTAAGAAGGAGACATGGATGTTACAAGGTGTGCGCCCTTGGTTTCCTTATGTTGTGAAATAAAATGGCTGGGTTCATGACATGGCTTAACTACCTCCCATGGACTTATTAACTCTAAAAATTATATCAGGCATTAACAGGTTGATCTTTTGGTGTAACAACAACTGTCTATGCAAAAATTGGTATCAAAGCCTGGGTCATAGGTTCAAACCTATCGCTTGCACTAGGGGGATTGTTGCAAGGTGTGCACCCTTGGTATCCTTGTGTTGTGCAACACAACACTTGAGTTCGTGACATGGATTAACTACCTCCCATATAGATTCATTAACTCTGGCAGTTGTATCAGTCATTAACAGGTCAATCTTTTGGTTCAACGATAACCGTCTGTGCAACAATGGAATCACAACATTGAGACAAACTAATTAATTTTATTCACATTGATAATTTGAAGACATAATCAGGTCGTATGCTATGCAAAAAAAATATATCAATAATAATTCCAAAGTAGTTATGAAAGGATAGGATGTAATGGCTAGACCTATGCTTCAAGGGCTCATCCATGATGACCTTACCTACGTAATGAAATCATATTCTTCGTAGTTCACCAACTTGATCTTGAACCATCACGTATTTGGTTGGTTGGTAATAAATTATATCATTTAATCGAGCAACTCTCACAAATAATTTGACAATAGTTCAATCATATCCCCAATGTCACTAGTCCACACTATAATAATGAGAAACAATAGTTCAAGGTAAAAAATTATGACTAGACCCACATATAGGATCTCCCATGAATTCTTCTAAAATAACTAGGTGACACACACTTGACCCTCATGTACAACCAGGTTAATTTTCCACAATTTAGCTTGACTATGCGCATGCATGGTACCAAAAAACCAACATATTCTATAGTGGGTTATGAATTATTGGAAATAGAAATCAATGTATACTCATAACACATACTATTTTCTAATAATAAAACAAAACAAAATAAAAAAGAGAAATTACATTGAATATAAATCAATTCATGATAAAGTTTGTCTATTGTAGCATTGAAAGATTAAATTTAAATAGGTATTTTTGATGATTTTTCCTTGAATTAATAAAAGGATTTGAACATGAAAGAGAGAAAGGAAAAACACAAGATCAAGAGATAGATTTCAGAATGATTCCTTTGAAGCAACAAATTAGAGAAAGGAAATATAAAGAAGCCTACTTGCAACACAACAAATTTCCCAATTCCTTCTTTGTTGAATCTAAATATTCAACCCTTCCAAGTATTCAATCCTCTTCCTACAAAGGTGTTAATACTCCTTGAAAAAATGGATTCTTGGAAACAAATAAGATCCCTAAAAAATCTTCTCCAATGCATTTTATAGAGTTGAGAGTAATAATATAAAATAGGGCCGCAATGTTGCGAAGATCTTGCCAAATCTTGGCAAGGTTTGTTCTTTGACTTGTAGACAATTTGAAAACAACATTGGTTTAGTCAAGTTGGGGCTAGGCATGTACAATCATTGACCTTTTCTTAATTTCTATATATGTTGGTGCTTTCTTTTCCACCAATGCCTTGAATAGTGAGTATAAATTTAGAGGGAGCACTACAATAGGATGTCAAATAAGGAGGTATTTCAAACAAGGTTCTAACATTTTATCCTACGCTACTTTGTTCCTCTTTGCTACTATGTTTGTTTACTTTTTGTTGCATATGACACAATATCTTAATTTGGTACTAGGGTTGGTGAATCACTTAGTTCCAAAGAGCACTTGTATTAGAAATATGTGTGTGGTTTTGAACAAGAAGAACAAAGCATTTTCATTTCATGTATATGGTGTTCAACAAGAAGAACAAAGTATTTGTATTTCATGTAAATTTAAATTAAAAAAAAAAGTACTTGCATTTTTATGTATATGGTTTTTAACAATAATAAATTATTGGTTATGGTGACAACTATTGCTATGATCTTTATCAATGGTACGATAATAATCTCTTGTTATTTTCTTCATGAAAGCACTTAAATTTAGGATTTCATGTCCATATTGGATAAATATGGAGAGTAAAGATTACATATATTATACAAGGCATGCCCAATCAATAGGCATATTATATAAAGGAAAAAGTAAAATTGAGTAGAGAACTAATCCTTTCTTCTTAATTAATTATTGTAAGAGACATTTCCAAATTTCATAGTGAGAATCTTATAACTTTGACAATGATGTCTAATGTAAGGAGAGATTTGAAAAACTTGAGAGGATAACTCATGGACATGAAATGGTAGTGGGTGCTAAGTTTCCTATTGCAGATTGAAGAATTTAAGAAGATTATTTTAGCTATGAACAATCAAATTGTTATTTTTGTAACAAAAAAAGTGTTTGAAAGTTAAGAGAGAGAAATTCTAAGCCATGTCAAAAGTTCCAATCATTATTCCTTAGAGTAAAAAAGGATATTGTAGCTCCATTTTTTCTTCAAAATAAAGTTTAAATAAGAAAGAAAATAATCTAGTGACTAGGTGTTAAGTGTAGCTTAACAATGTGGTCAAGTAGTGAAAAATCTTTGGGTTTTTGTTGGATGAATATGGCTTTTGTTATATAGGGAATTCAATAATACTTGAGGATTATGCTAATAAACCTTCTAAAAAATGACAGTTACAAAGTGATAGTCATAATGATTGCATTTTTATAACTAATCTACCTATGTAAGACATGCCATGACCTATAGATGCCCAAATGAAAGGGGAAGTTCCATGAAATATTATAGTCAGCAAAGGACAATCATTGAAAAAGAGACCGCAGTCCATGAGTAAGACACAATCACTTAGAAGACATAGTTCCATGAGAATGAATGGTGTATAGTCCAAAATTTGCATCTAGACTCCACACAAAAGATAGGTGAACAAAAATAATGATAATCCAAATATTCAAGAAGGCATAAATGATAGTAAAAAAGAATGTTATAGTCATCAAGTGAATTTTACAAGAAACATAATGCTTGATGAACTTGATGCATAGTCCACAATAGTCATAATTAGAAGTGAAGGCTAAGTGATACATAACAAAGAAGACTAAAATCTCCAAATGATAGTATGTCATGTTTCACAAAAAAGGCAATCTACAATATATTATGATAGTAGCATGGAAAACCAAATGACAATGCATATGTTCTTTAGGAGCTTACAAATAATGACAAGGATCAAGGGAGACATAAGAGCAGTTGGAAGATATGTCTACCACTTTCCACATAGGGCGATCTAGAATTGTGTTAATTTATAGAATGATTCTTGTGTAGTCTCCTCTTCTCCCTGAATCTTTATTTATGGATTTTTTCTCCATGAGGGCACACTCCTCATGATATTCTTTCATTTGGTCTACTTCCTCTTCCAAATTTTCTTCCTGCATAATTTTATCAGTAGGTATCTCTTCAACATTCAAACCTCCTCCATATGAATTTCTTCTTCATGAACCTCGTCTATATGAACCTCTTTTGTATGAACTCCTATGTATAATTAACCTTTTTTGTATGAACCTTTTTTTGTAGGGGGTTCCCTTTGTGCTTCTTCTCTTACTAGAGGTTCTTTTACTATCTGCACGTCTTCCATTGTTGTGTTAACAAGAATTTCCTCCTCATGAGGTGGTTCATCTTCTGGTAGATGAGGAGGAAGAGGTAGTGATTGAGGTGGAGGGGAAGGAGGTTTTTTTTTTTTGTTGATGGAGGGAGAGAGGGTCATTGAGACTCATGCAGAGTACACAAGAGTATGTTTTCTCAACTTCCTATTGGGAAGTTCCCTTTCTATAATGACCTCTCCAATTCTTTTCTTACAAACCAAAGTATCTTTCTCCTCAGGCTCCTCTTCAGTTGAAGCCATAGTGATGGTATCCTTTTCTTTTCTTTTCTTTCTTGAATTGTCTTAGTAGGTTCACCCCTAGTTTTTTACTTGGTTGGGTTAGTAGTAGTGGATGGCCCTTCCTTTGTAACTGCATTAAATGATAGTTCTTCTCTAGTAGCTACAATAGATGAACCTAATCCCTTTTTCTTCTTCTTAGCCTCCTTTATAGGTGTTAGAAATTTCCTCATAGGGAATGGTCTTTTCAACCACTGAAAAGAATGAGCTATAAAATTTTGTGATCTAGTTTTGATATCATCATTTTCATTAACTAAGAAGTCTTTATTGAAAATGGGTTGATTATAAATTTTTTAGTGCTTATAGGCAGGGTCAAGGACCTTCCCATCATCATTTTTCTCTTTGGAGATGCAGGCATCTATGCAATTCTTGATCAAATATACTGTCAACTGATAGTAATCTTTCATTTTGATTTCAAAATATTCTTTGTAGTTAGCCCAGTGGTCCTCAAGCTTAGGCTCATGAACAAAGAAGGAGCCTATTAATTTTCCAATCTTTCTAGTGGGATCAAACCTGGTCCTAACATAATTATTCATCACAAGATTATATTTTTCCATCTCCACCTCTGTACTCTTTGCATTTTGTATGTTTGCATAGGAGTATAACCCTAATTGGATGGGGAAACCATATCGAGGTTTATACTTCCCAACAATGAGATGGTGAACCTCAATAACCATTTTGCATATCTCCAACAAAGTCATTTTATCTAAAGGATATCTGGAGAGTTTATAAGGCATGTTATGAAACCCTCCAAATATAATGTAGCAGAAGGTTTTAAGCTAGACGTACCAATTTCCAATACCCTTTAATGATTTCATTACCTCATTGTGCAAAGATTCTTTTAGAGAAATCTCCCTCAAGTAATCCGATATGATGAAATAGATGAAATTATCATTAACAACATAAAAGCGACTATTTTTAATTGAGGATAGAGCTCATAAATTGTAACTCCCCAAGCTCAAAAAATCCCACCCTATCAAATCCTAGGAGGGAGGCTTGAGAAGCCAACAAATACACTAAGTAAGAAGTCATGTAAAATTTAGAAGTTATAGCCACAATGCTCTTGATTGATCATGAATAGTGTCACTTATGATGCATGGTGGACCAATCAATATTCTTCTTGGTGGCATCATTGGTAGTTTTGATAAACTTCACCATTCATGGGTAGAAGTCTTCAGCGTGTTGGTATTCAAACACTCTATGCAAAAGGACAATTAAATCCTTGATGTCCTCTTTGAACTCAGCTCTATGTTGGACCCTAGTCATTTTGACAACTACCTTCCTTGGGTTGAACATAATTTTCTTATTAATGTAATTAAGGCTCTCTACCTCATGCTCATCAAAGTGTTTGATGGCCTTCTTCATGTCCACTACCTCATACCTAGGTTGGGAAGGAATCCTAAATATTTTCTCAATCATGTCTAGGTTTACATCCAAGAAAAATTCTCCCTAAGATCCCATTACCTTTTGAGTTTTTTGATTGTAGTAATTTGCACAAGTCAAAACCAACTCTGGGATTGAATATTTACAATGAAGAAAACAACTTCCACCAATCTTGAATTTTCCAAAGTTTTAGCCATGTAGGTTCTTGTTTCATCGTTGTTGATCCTATTCTTGAATTATGTCCATATGACCTAAGTCTGTATCCTTGATCTCAGTGTATTTAGAGAACATTCTTGATGGTGGATGATATCCCTTATACTGGTACTTCATCTCTGTTGAATCTTTTGGTGGCATATCTCTTGCATGTACCAATACAATGTGTTAATATTTACATATATGAGAAGGGAGACGCCCTACAAAAACAAGTCATATTAGCCAATATATATCTCATTACTAAGTAATAACTTGTTCTGAAGAAGATCAAAGTTTATTCAAAATTTTGAGGATTAACCTTTGGCCCTACCCCGTATCTCATAACGATAGGATTAAAGTTCAGTTTCATTCTTCTCAATCCTTCACGCAGTGAATATCAAAGATCTTGTATACCATTTGTCATAGATTGTAGATCTCTTAAGTTGTAATGACGATTCGAGATTTGGGGATTAGAAATCCCTCATGTCTTATGTCCAAAATAATGTAACCATCCTTAGTTAAAAATATTCCTTCAACCTTTTAGAGGTCAGGGTTCAGAGGTATCCATTATCTTTATTTTCAATAATATCATTATTTGCAAGCATTACTCCAAACTACCGACATCCAAATTTCATTTTAAGAGTTGGGGGTGGGGTCCATCATCTGCCTCTTACTTGCAATTTTTATCAGGTTCAAGAGGTATGCCCTATTAGCGATGCACAAAATCTTGCAAGATTTTTGGGATTTGAGCATCGTTGATGCTTCTGATTATTTATCTTAAGGTTTTGAGATCAACCAAACAAAACTTCTATGACCCAATGCCCGATTGATATTATTTTCTACTTTGTTTAAAGTTTTCCAAGGGGATTTTCAAAGGCACATTATCAAAATTGTTCATTGGACTAAGGTGGAATGTTTTTCCTTTGGTTTTGATTGTTAGAGTTCTTGCTTGCATGATACTTCCTACCTCAATAAGGAAATCCATAAAGTGTAGGCCTAACACTTGATGGTCAAAATGAGTTCTTGAAAATGAATTTTTCCAAGTGTTTCATGTGTTATTGGATATTAGTGATCGGGGGACCTCCATCCTTCTACCTCTATAAGAAAAGATGTAAGACGTATTTCCAATGATCGACACTCGAAGAGGGGATTTTTCAACAATTTTTGCTATGTCTTAAGATTGTATTTCGAGGTTTGGGGGTTTGGTCATTGTCTTATTATTTTGTCATTTTACATAGAATCGAGTCCTTGTGACTTAGGGAATGGGTCTAGGATTGGGGGTTGAAATTTCTCCATATTGAATACTGAATTCTTACCATAATAGGTATGCAGAACCCAAGACACCCGACACACGACAAGTTTCAAGTTGAATTTAAAACATTAAGGAAAAATAAGCAAGCCTCGATAGGCCCGAGGCCCAATGCCTAATTGATGACATCATAAACATCATCGATTGACACACTAGAGGGAAGGTTGATCTAACAGGGCAACAAAAGAAAAAAGTTCAAAAATGATAGGAAAAAGCTAAGGAAAAAAATAGTGGAACAATCTACATGAGTGCCTAATGTCAAATTGACAAAAAGGAAAATGCTACAAAGGAGAGCAAAACAAATAACCTAGAATCACACTAGGGAAAACAACGATTTAGAAACCAAAAAATGAGCATGGAATCAAAGAAAACTTGGAAGTTGAGTGTGAGGGAGATGAGAAGAATGGGAAAAAACCATGAACCAAATGAACAAGAACACAATGTCATTTAACCCACACACAAACCCACACACACAAATAGTCCTACCCACCAAATACATTGAGACCCACGGGCAATGAGTAGAACAATCACTTGAGTAGAAATGAGCAGATAATCTCACACAAGAGCGACAATGGAAGACTTAGACTCATAGAAGGGGGTGCTTTGATGTGACCAACTAATTATATATTTATCTAATTACTAGATTTTTCAATAAAATTTTGGTCAATTCTTTAATTTTTTTTATAGACACATGCCACTCAATATATTGATATGACCATTTCTATAATGAATCATATCTCCAAATTATTATTACATTTTAAAAAATAGAAAAAATTATATAGTTACTAAATACCTCAAATATCTATTAAAGTGGGTAAAAACAAGTTTGTATGGGATGGTGTAGATACATTATGAAATCTATGAATGTCTAGTTATACATGTTGACAATTTATCCATTTAAAAGACAATTATTAAGTAATACTATGATAGTTGTAAAATCTTGATAATTCATGAGAAACTTGTATACTAATGTTAATAAACAACAATTACAACACATCTAGTAAATTTAGCTATTTAAAAGGCTTATACAAAACATTATTGCGTAATACTATGATAGCTATAAAAATTTGATAATTTACTAGGAAATGTGTATATTAATACTAATAAACAATGGTTACAACATGAAAATTTATCTATTTAAAAGTCGTATAAAAATGGTTATTGTGTAATATTGACACTTGTAAAAACTTAACAATTTATTGAGAAATGTGTATATTCATATTAATAAACAACAATTACAACACGTCTAATAAATGTATCTATTTGAAATTCTTATAGAAATGTGATTACGTAATATTATGACAATTGCAAAAGTTTGATAATTTAGTATGAAATGTATATAATAATACTAATAAACAACAATTGCAACACGTCTAATCATTTTTTTTGAAATTTTTATAAAATATACTATTACATAATATTATGATAGTTGTAAAAGATTTGATAATTTATCCAGAAATGTGTATATCAATACAAACAAACAACATTCCCATCACGTATCGTCTATAAAAAACATTATATAAACTTAATAAGTTATTGAGAAACCTGTATATTAATAGTAAACAAACAACAATTATAACATGTCTCAAATTGTGACATTGGCAAGAACATCAATAATACTAATAAACAACAATTACAACACATCTAATCAATTTTTTTTTGGAAATCTTATAAAATATACTATTACATAATATTATGGCAGTTGTAAAAGATTTGATAATTTATCCAGAAATGTGTATATTAATACAAACAAACAACATTCACATCACGCATCGTCTATGAAAAGCATTATATAAACTTAATTAGTTATTGAGAAACCTATATATTAATAGTAAACAACCAACAATTACAACACGTCTCAAATTGTGACAACATGAGCAAGAACGTCAATAATACTAATAAACAACAATTACAACACGTCTAATCATTTTTTTTTTTGGAAATCTTATAAAATATACTATTACATAATATTATAGTAGTTGTAAAAGATTTGATAATTTATCCAGAAATGTGTATATTAATACAAACAAACAACATTCACATCACCTATCATCTATGAAAAGCATTATATAAACTTAGTTATTGAGAAACCTGTATATTAATAGTAAACAACCAACAATTACAACATGTCTCAAATTGTGACAACATCAGCAAGAACCTTAATAATACTAATAAACAACAATTACAACACGTGGAATCAATTTTTTTGGAAATCTTATAAAATATACTATTACATAATATTATGACAGTTGTAAAAGATTTGATAATTTATTCATAAATATGTATATTAATACAAACAAATAAATTTCGCATCAGATATCATCTATAAAAAGCATTATATAAACTTAATAAGTTATTGAGAAACCTGTATATTAATAGTAAACAACCCACAATTACAACACGTCTCAAATTGTGACAACATCGGCAAGAACACCAGAAATGTTTCCATCAAGAATGTTCACCTCTAATACGAAAATAGCGAAGGGTTCCCTGGGTGAAATCTTTGAAAGACAGTTGAAGGTTGAATGTTAAGTAGCTCATTATTTGCGGGTCAAATGTGCAGTCCCCTTGCGTCATGCTTATTCCAGAAACCGTCTCGGTCATTCGTACATGTCATCTATAAATAACTCCATCCCATGCAAACAGTTCAAAGGAATATTTATCTTAGAAGAGGAATTAGATTGGCTAAGTAATCAGTATGGGGATAGTATTCTTTGTAATTTCATGCTTGTTGATGTTTACAAATCATCATTATCAATACTGTTCAGAAGCAGCGACATCTAATCTAGGTCGGGAAAAATTATCAATCTTTTCATATACTGTTGTTTTTAAGCCTAGGGATAGTCTGTGATATTGATATGTAATGGTCTTTTCTTGATGTTTGCAGAATACCCATATCCGTTTATGACAGCGGATGATGCAAAGGCAGCTGCAAGGTCATATGATTACATTGTGGTCGGAGGAGGTACAGCAGGGTGTCCCATGGCAGCAACTCTCTCACAGCTCTACTCTGTTTTGGTATTGGAGAGGGGAGACTCACCCTACGGAAATCCGGATGTTGAGGACTTCAAAGGTCAATACAGGCTTTTCGGGGATCCCGAAGATTATCCGTATGTAGAGGAGGGGTTTGTCTCAGAAGATGGAGTGCAGTTGGCAAGGGGGAGAGTTCTAGGAGGCTCAACAGCTATCAACGGCGGATTCTACAGCAGGGCGAGCTCTGAATATATTCGGAAAATGAAGTGGGATGAGAAACTTGTAAATGAGTCGTATGAATGGGTAGAAAAGCTGATTGCCTTCAAACAATACAAGCTTTATCCTTGGAGTTCTGCTTTGAAGGACGGGCTTCTTGAAGCAGGAGTCGTTCCTTACAATGGATATACTTTGGAACATTTGGAGGGCACCAAGATCGGTGCTTCAACTTTTGACAAGAATGGAAAGAGACATACAGCCGCAGACCTTCTCCAGTATGCAAATCCAGAAAATATTGTTGTTCTTCTCAATGTTACTGCCAGCAGAATCCTCTTCAATTCGGAATCAGGTACGATTACATATTTAATTTTCAAACTTTCCCCGTTTTTATGGGAAACTTTCTCCATTTTCTCCTTTTTTCTCTCTTGTTTCATCTTGATGATGATTATGGAGTGTGATCGAAATATTGATGCAAAAACTCTACACAATCAAATCCAAAAATGATTGAACAATACACAATATGAATTGTGGAAATTTGATATCATTAATTGGTTCATTGTGGTTAATGTTCTTCACTTGTATAATTAATAGTTCACTACAATGTATCAACTTCTGAATTTTGACAGAGAACTCCTCTACAACTACATTTAAATACCAAATAATTTAATAATTGAATAATTTCTAATAATTTTTCTTTTATTGATTAAAAGTGATATGTAGGTGTTTAATTTTGTTGATATTTAAATAAAATAATGGCTACATTCAGATTTCTTTCTTTTATAAATGTTGAGAAACAAGAAGTCAAAATAGGCATTATAGACTATCTTCATAGTGAAATTTTTCATCTTCATATGTCTATTAATGTGTATATGTGTAATATTATTTGAATCTACATTGCAGAAAAGCTTAAGGCTAGTGGAGTGGAGTTTACAAGCAGTAATACTGGCCTATCTTATCAAGTCTCACTTAACATATTGTCAAACAAGAGTGAGGTGATTTTGTCAGCAGGAAGCATAGGTAGCCCTCAACTTCTCCTCTTAAGTGGAATTGGTCCAAGAAAAGAGCTTAAAAAAATGAATATTACCATTCGCTTATATTTACCTTTTGTAGGGGCAAAAGTTCAAGATAATCCAGGTACAGGCATCACTATAGAATCCCCAAAACCACTTGAATGTTCCTATGCACAGGTAGTGGGCATTCTAGACAATTCACAAGTCTACATCGAGGGTAGTAGCTACAAACAAAGTAATGCCACAAATATACAATATTTAGGTCGTGTTCTAAGTAAGGTGGCATTTCCCTTATCAAGAGGTGAGCTTTGGCTTAAAAGCATAGATCCTCAAGATACTCCCTATGTTCGTTACAATTACTATTCAAACCCTTATGATTTACAAAAATGTATGCTTGCTGTGAAAGTAATTGCGAATCTAAGTATGACATCTTCTATTCAACAATTTGCATTAACTAATAACAGAAATTCTAAAAAACTTCAATTCCTTGGAATGACATTATCAAAGAATCTATCAAATGATGCCTTGACCAATTTTTGTAATGATACACTAAGGACATTTTACCATTAACATGGAGGTTGTCAAGTTGGTTTGGTGGTTGACAAAAGGTATGAAGTTAATGGTGTTAATAATCTAAGGGTTGTGGATGGTTCAATTTATAAGGATTCTCCTGGTACTAATCCACAGGCCACTACCATGATGCTTGGAAGGTATTGATTTTTATTAGAATTAATTTAGTTTATTTATCTTTCAAGTCTCTCAAGTTATAACACTAATACAATATTTTAATTATTGGACATATGCAGGTATATGGGAATTCATATCCTTCAAGAGCGTATAAAGCACTGAAAGTATTCCAAGATCATGTTGAAATCATTTATACACATACCATCTTTCCTTTCAATTTTTATATAATTAAATAATATCATTTATGATAATGTAATGGACAATGTATGTAATTGTCATTTCCATCTTATCTCTTTCATCAAATAAATATAAATATATTTCAAAATAATATTGTAATAAAATTTATAAGAACAATAAAGTTTAACTTTTGATTAAGTTTTACATAAAATAATTTTTTTTTCTAAGTTTTTATAGCTAAATAGCTACTTAAGTTTGTTGATGTTTAAATGGAGAAGTATTTAATTTTGTAATCATTTATTTTATTAAGCCACATAGAACTGAATTTCCTCATTTTATTCTAAAGTTTACTTATCTTTTAGAGTGAGCTATTTATTTGATAAATAAAAACATATTAAGTATATTAAATAAATTGGTAATGATAAAACTCCTCAAATATCACCTCTAGATTAAGATATATATGCATAATTTAACTAAAATATAATTTTATAATACTATAATGGTGACATTTGCAGACTCATGCCATTTCTAATTTACTTTTGTGCTTTTTTTCAGCTAATATTTAAAGACACATAATAACAAAGAATATGATGTGTGAATTTGAGGTCATTTTGCTAGCCTCTTTATCTATTTATAAATTAAAATATCTTTTTGCATATAGTCCTACCCTTTCTATTTACACACATATATACCTATAAATTTATCTTAACCACCTAATCATTACACTTTTCTATGCATATACCACTATTTACTTATTTTTCTCATATATCTAACCATCATTCTATAACATAACAAGTCCATAACTACAAACTTGTCCATTCCAATTTAAAATTTTAATTCTATATTTTTTTAAAAATGTCCTTTTTATCCTTCTATCTCAAGAAGACTAAACATAATTATGGAATAATTTGATGCTAGGTGCTAGTATCTAACGACATGCAATCCATTCATTCTAATTGCTTCTTATCATCAACTACAATCTAAGTGTTCAATTATTATAGGGAGAAATTAATACCGCACATTTTATTTTGGGTAGTAAAATGATTAAATAATTTTCATTTTGGGTACTTGACCAATATTTTTGTTATTATTTAATTTCAAGGGGTTGATCAAGGAAAAATCACCTTACAACTTAATCATATGAGAACCTAAAAAAACAATTTATTAATAATACCAAATAGAACTTTTGAAATAAGTATAGAAAAATATAATTTATTAGATAAAGTCTGAGGATAAATTCCTATGAATTGCCACATCAAATTTAGAGCATGTATCTAACAATATGGAAATTCTAGAACATTATTTAATTAAAAGTATTATTTACCTATTGATCTAAGTAATATTATCCATCATTATGAGGATGATTTGTGAAATAAATTATTTCCATGCACTTTGAATATTTTTCTATTGAGTGCTTATTACCCACTCCTCAATGGTGTATTCAACATTTTAATTATCCCATTCAAGTATTCCTAATTTTATTGAAATTTAGAAGGTTCCTTATAGTAATAAGTACTAATTTATGTTTATGTGCCCACTAATATAATGAGAATATTAGTGATTATCTTTTTCAATTCATTCTTTGTTCTTTCGGTTTATTGCTAATTTTCATGATACTAAAGTTAAGAATATCTCTATTGAGGGATTAAATTCAAAGGAAAAATATAGAATCTTAGTTCATTTGACACAAGAGGATAGAATTGAATTGTTATTTGACACAAGGGGATAGAATTGAAAAAGAGTAAAAGAGTAAAACATTGCCTCTTGTTATTATTTTTCAATAAATTATTTTTTTCAATTAAGTTCAATATATTTGTTTGTGTGTATATATATATATATATTCATGCGATAAAAATCAATATTAAAGGTTAGTAGTCAAAAGAATTCAAGAATTCACAAATATGACACAATTTTAAATCAATTAAACTCTTAATATAAATGAGCGAATATATCCCTAACCTTTAATATAACAATCATTCCAATTAACTTCAAAATAAAATAAAAATGATGAGCTAAGAAAATATGAAGAATAAATGTATTCTATGTCAAGAGCTCAAATTTGAATATAAATGTAATTTAGATTTAATCTTTTTTGGACTAATATTCACATAAATAGGAAGATAGGATTGTCTAACTACCCAAGTACTAATAAAATATGGAAATAAATATATAATTACCAAATTACTTGAATAGACTAAACACACAAATCCGCATATCCCTAATGAAATAAATATTTCATAAAGTGTTTACTTGGAATGCTCGAATTGATCATATAATATCCAAAAAATCATATGAGAATAATATTAGATTTTTACATATTTTCTATTCCCCCTATGTTTCACTTAAGGGGAGCATTGGTGTGATTTTTTGAATACCCTTAACTAATTCTAGTATTGAGTCATTTTCACACATTGTCACTTTAGATTACTTAGAGAACTTTTAGGGTATTATACTTTGTCTCATGTAATTAGGTTAAAAAAATCATAATATTATGTTTTCTTTTGTTTTACCTTGGTTTATATAGCCAATGGTTCTCATCATTCATGTATATCATTTTCTATTTGAATTATTTGATAAGAATAAAACATATTCTCATGATATTAATTTTTTGAGTCATTTGTAGCTTATATTAGGCTTGAACTAGATATTAAATGGCTATATTTGTAGTCAAATATTACAAATATCAAAGAATTTTGAGTTCATTTATTCTTTTAGGATATTTTAAAGTGTAAATCTTGTATTTTGTTGAAGAATTAAGTAGGCTCTTCTCTTGTATCTAGAGAACTAGAAGGGTGGTATAGAAATACTAGATTTTGTGGATTTCTAGTGTGGCTTTGCAATCTAGGTGCATATTGGAGGAACTCTCTAAAATTTTCCTTGGCCTCTGGTTTTTTTCCATATTTTAATATTCTAAATGGAGTATTTCCTTGCTAGAGCTTGTTTTAACTTTATTTAGGGTTTCTATTTATACAAAAACCCTTTTAAAACCCTAGCTCCAAAAGTACCCTTACAGTTTTGTTTTAAACTCACATTGACCCATTGTTGCCCATCATTGGTATCCTATGTACAACAACCTTGAGTCTCTTATTCATCCACCCACTAGCCCCTTATACCTATTGTTACCGCTTAAACTTGTGGTCTTGGATAATTTTATAAGAATCCTATGTTTGAATGCTTTGTATGATCCCAAGCCCCCTTCATCCCCTAGGCATCTATTTTAAAAAAAATATAGCGCATGCACTTAAAATAAATCACTTAAGTTCTAAAAATCAACATGTTCAAGATATGTTTTTTTACCTTTGGTGCATCACATTTTTCCTTCACATCATGTTTTCATTTTTATAGTGCATAGCTACAATGCATCGGGTAGTCTTGATAAAGTTGGAACACATGTTGATAGAATAGAGCAGTGTGTCACCTTAGTGTATCACATTCTTATGAGGAAAGCACATAGTGATATTGTGCTAAGCTAAGGTTAATAACAATGAGACATGTGGCAACCCCTAATTATGTCCCAATGCTTCTTTACGTCACAGTTTCATAAAGGATGTGCATAGTGAAAGTGCATTGGGTAAGAATGAGTAAGGTAAAGACATATGGATTCATTTTATTTCATTGCTCTAGCCCCTTAGAGTGCATTTTATAATATCAAGCAAAATCCTCATCAATCAGGAAAATAGAGAAATATGTAGTGTTATTCTTAAGCAACATTTCCATGATTTGAAAAATAATGGAGGTTAAAGCAACAAAAGAGGTAGATGTCCACATTCATAGCAGTTCATTGATCCCGATAATTCACAAGGCTTTCAATGCATGCAAAAGGTCTCACCCCAAGGTGGGGACTACAAACACTTTTCCAAAAAACCTGTGATATTATGAAGAATGTAAGGTAACCAAGAGATCACTAAAGTAGAGAGGAATGGACAAAGAATACAAGAAAAAATATGAAAAATTAGTGTAGTTAAAAAAAATAGAGTATGTGGGCGGGGGCCCTAGCTCGGTTGGCTAAGTAATTCCGTTGCGGCTCAGCTAGTCACGAGTTCTAGTCTCCCCCGTCCCGTGGTACCAGAGGGCGTGTCACACCAGCGCCGCCGGTCACGTTAAAAAGTTTACCAGGCGCACTGCAGTTTATAGGGGGTCGTGCTACCCGATTCCTCAGTCTTAAAAAAAGTATGTAAATGAAAGGACTTGGAGCTAATCTCTCTTGGGAAACATAATCCTAAAGGTTTTTGGAGGGAACTACAACAAAAGAAAAAGAAGTTGGAAAATAATATTACAAATGTCTAATGGTTAGAGTATGCTAGGATCTTTTACGAGCGGGTCCACGAGAAAGACTACCCTTCTGTTGTTAACAAATCAATGGATCTATTCACCGTGGATGATATTAAACAAGGAATAAAGAAATTAGCAAGTGGTAAAGCACATGACATAGATGGGTTACATGCTGAATTTTTATAATGGGGGATTGAAACTCTTTCCCTTCACATAAAAATAATTTTCAATAATGTCAATCGGGAAGGTTTTCCTATGGAGTGGACTACTAGTGTGGTCATCCCTTTATTTAAAAGTGGTGATATCAATAATCCACCTGACTACCACATGATTATGGTCAATCATATCTTTGGCAAGCTCTTTGGGAGCATGATTGAATGTAGGATGAACAACTGGGTAGAAAATGAGGGAAAAAGGGAAAAGGGCAAAGTGTGCTTTAGGTCCAGACACTCTACCATTGATCATTGCATCACCCTTAGACACTTGATTGCAAAAATTTGGGACACTCGGGGTGAGGAAGCTTAGTGTTATTTTGTAGACTTTAAGAAAGATTTCGACACGGTACCTAGGGACAAACTATGTAATAGAATGAAATAATTAGGCATTCCAAATGTGTATAGAGCAACTGTTCATAGGTTGTATAAGAAGGTTATAGCTAAAATCAAAACAAGTGAAGGTATGTCAGAATGTTTTGGTAGTGACATTGGAGTTAAGCAGGGTTGCCCTTTATCTCCCATGCTTTTTGGGCCATACATTCATAAGGTGGATGCTTGGTTAAGCAAGGCAGATGGGGATGGTATTCAATTGGCAGGTTACTTGGTGAAATTACTTCTATATGTAGACGATCTTATTTTAATTTCAAAAAAAACTCATGGGTTAAGAGAAAATTTGAAAGCTTGAGAACACTTTTATCAGGAAGTTGGGATGCAAGTGAACACCACCAAGACCAAAATCATGATTTTCTCATTGAATAGAAAAGATAAACAACATACCTTTCTTTTTGAAGGCAACCTACTTGATATAGTGAAAGAATACAAATATCTTGAGATTGGCTTTCACTATAAGCTTAGTTGGGAGACTTGTAGAATGAAAAGGATACAATGAGGTTGGAAATCCTCTTACCTACTTCAAAATAGGTTTAGAAAAGTTGAACTTTGGGATTGGAAAACCAAGAAAACCCTTTTTGGTTTACTTTTCACACCGGTTGTACTTTATGGGTGTGAAGTGTGGGGAAGCAATATGTCAAAGTGCAATTAGAGACAAATAGAAAGAATCTAGAAACACCTAATAACAAGAAATATCAAAGTTAAAGCCACAGTCCTATATGAAATTCTTTTAGTTTTAAAGCGGGGGATTTTCCATTGGAAGCATTGACGATAAACCGATTGATAAGTTATCTAAAGAAGTTTGAAAACATGGATAGCCACTGCTGGCCCAAAACGGTTATGAAGGAGACACTAGATCATAGAAAGAAAACCTGGATGAAGTAGAACAACAAGTGGTTGAACAAGTGGGACATCAAATTACATGAGTGTCCTAGTACCAATAGTGAAATAAAAAACTATGTGAGGGAAAAATTTAGGATTGCCATGTGGTCAAAACAAATTGGGAAAAAAAAAACTACATCAAAGAGTTTAACCCGACAAAGGATCATGGTGAAAATACTTATTTAGATGCAGCCATTAAAGGGAAAACGAGGATGTTAATTGCATAATTGAGGACGGGATTGCACCGTAGTAGGTGTGAGACTGGTAGGTGGAAGATACCTAAGGAAACTTGGGAAGAAATAACTTGCATATTCTGCAATAGGGGGGCAGTGGAGACAAAATGACACTTCTTCATGGAATACACAACTTATGAAGATATTCATAATCAACACAAAAATAGTTTGGGTGTGGACAATATGCACCAACTATTTGAGGAGGATAAGATCAACCAGATGACTAGCCTTCTAGTAAAAATTAATAGTAGGAGATCCAACTTGGAAAAGAGCATGAAGACTGTTTGTCTTGGTCCCATAGAATGTTAGTCTCATGGATGCCATTAATATTTCCTTCATTCAAGCATAAAGTGAAACTACGCTCAACAGGGCTCACCAAATCTCAACATGTGGGATATTTTTATTGTAGCACAATTCCTCTTCATGAAACATTCCAATTCTTGCAGTGCATGGATGGAATGTGTTGGGTTTGTTATGCCACAACACAAATGAGTTTCACAAAGTTGTTGCATCACATAGCTTCTATGTACCAAAGTTTCAGTTTCTTAGCACGAGGAAAACCACGTTAAGGAAAGACCATTAACAACATGAAATTTGGAAACATTTAATTTCATTGCAAAGGCCCTTCACAACACATTATTAACCATTGAGCATATAAAGAAAATGTGGTAGTTAAAAAGAAATATAAAGAGGGACATGTGTCATCTCCTAGTTTTAGTGCACATGTCTTTCACATCATAGTTTCATAAAATATTTTTCAAATGGAATATGTGATGTAAGAAAGATACGTGAGGGTCATTAATCTTATTTTAAAGAATTCAAATCAATGGTCCACATTTAAATGATAACAATTAGTTGGTGAATAATATGTTTCAAATGTGTGAGCTATCATGCTTCAATTAAGATGTGTCTATATCTTTTCTAAGGCCAATAAAATATTGAATTGTTTCATTTCTTGTCACATTCAATCATATTCAAGTAATTTGAAGAATGTAGATCTCAAAAGGTAAAATTAAGGTGTAGAAAAACTAGAGTTTTATCCAAATTCCTGGGTAAGTTATCAATCTACTTGTAATTCCAAAAATCTATCAAAATTGTTGAAGTAATTTTATAGAAAAGGGTTTTTAAGGTTGTTAGGGTTATTTATTTGAATTTCGAAAGAAAATGTAAAACCCTAGGATTCTCAGAGGTCAAAATATAAATCCTAGTTATAATTAAACCCTATAAAATGGATCAAGTGTAAAATATAAGGGTACAAAGAGGTTCGTGGAGGATGACCTCATGAAACAACTCCCTAGGTCAAAAAAAGACGTAAGCATGCTCAAGGCATAGGGGTGATTAAATATAGGTTGAAATATCTAGCTAAGAAGATTGGGGATATTGATATCCCAATGCATGAGTGGACATAGTTTGAATACACCTACAAAAGAGGTTAAATGCCTAGGGAAGTATCTAATTTTTGGACTTCAGTTTTAGGCTAGTTGATAGTTCCAAATGTTTTTGTGAATGTTGACCTATTTAAAGCATAGGCATGGTGCTAAGATTTTAATAATGGATTGACCAGGAGTATGAAAGGAGCACCTTTGTTAGAGATTTCAAGAGAACAAATCATTGATTTTTTTTGCCTAAATCCCTCTTCCAGTGTCACAATTGATTTTGGCTCCTTGTGCCAATAATATGAGAAAGACTGTAAGCACCATTATAGGGTGTTGTGGCTTTCAAAACATAGAAGGAGAGACATTGACAAAAGATATATGAGATTTTCTCCAAATGATGTAAAGCCTTTCACCTATTATGGTGTTTGAGGATTATTTTGTCAACACATATTTTTCCTTATGTGAAGTCCTTGGAAAGGACAATAAGATAAAAATTCCCATTTACATGATGATGTTGTCAGTATATATACAACACAAGGATGTTAATAGAAGTTTTGACTATGTTGCATTCATTTCTAAAGAAATTCATAAGAAACTGATAGCTTTGGAGGACCCCAAGGCTGGCTTACACTGTAGATGGTACTCAGTATTAATGGACATGATCTTGTATAGTTAGGAAAAGGCATGGAGAGAGCCATTGGATTTGAGAACTCATGATGAAAAGGGAAGAAGATTTTCGGTTCAAGTATGGACACATTTATGGGATCAACATTGTAACAATTGCAATTTTTTGACATTTGAAAATGTTTTTTCTTTAAGTGTACTAGATAATCTAGGTAGTAAACCACATAAAAGAATCTCAATGAATATCATGAAATTTTTGAGGCCACAATAGTATGATCTTGTACTATAGATTGATAACAACTGGAGAGACTAGTATTTGCATACCAACACCACAATATTCAAGATCTATGGAGCCGCAGTGCAGCCCCATTGCTTCCAATTTTTATGTCAGATAGGTTAGCATTCATGGAAATAATGTCATAGATGGATGAAGCTAACAAGGTGAATTTAAAATTGATAGAAAAGGGATCATTTATCCTTGGGTATATGAGGTTCTCACATTTTATTATTTCTTTTAAGGAGGGTTTAGAGAAGTTTGGTATAGATTTTCATAATCTTGGAATGAATGTTCACCTAGCTAGGAATTGTGACCTTGAGCAATTTATTAGTAAAGAAAGGGTTAAAAGGGGTAGGTCTTAGTATTATCATCATTACCATATGTCAGATTCAATGTAATAATAAATCTTATGGATGACAAATAAGTAAAACAAAGAAAAAAGGATTGGATATATATGATGTAAATGTAGGAGAAGAAGATTAAAGTTAATCCTAATTATGTTAGTCTTTTTTCCAAATACATCAACCTCATAGAAAGAATGGGGAAAATTTTAGCTACATATAAGGATGGAAATTTTAATAATATGATGTATAGGGAGAAGAAGAGGGCAACAAAATGGAGGTCAAATAGCTTGTTTAATAGCAAGCCTTGCTAGCTGAGTCATCAACCCATGTAGCCCCTATCCAACCAATGCAAGCTCATGGTCAACATTTGGTTGAATATTCTGAATAGCCAAAGGATAGAGAAATAATGCAAGAGGAGTCTATTAAACATGTTCTTGAAGATGAGGAGGTTAATCAATGCTTCCTATCCCTCCAAAGCAATTAGGTTGAAGAGAAAGTGCCTTAAAATAGGAAAATTATTTAATTTTATGATGAACAATCTATTCAAGTGATGATGTGAGGTATAAATCTTGCATTGGGTTTATGGATGATAATTTTTTCTAAAAAAAGGAGTTTAAGGAGTTCACCAGCAAGTTTAAGCATAATGAATTGAATGAGATGGTAGAAAAATAAAAAGAAGGGGTTGATCTATCTAGGCATGCGAAGATAACCTCACAAGTTATTCCAAGAATGGATTTTGATATGTTTAATATAAATCCTAAAGAAGGCTAGGATAATGGTGAAAGAGAGTGGCATTCTTTTGTTGCCCTAGTGGAACCTAACTTTAGCAATAGCCCTAGACATAATAAGAAATCAAGATGAGAAAGCTTTCACTTCATAGTCCAACAAGTAGATCAAGCTTACTTTGGGTTTGGATTTAGCCCCAACTTGCACACATTAACTATATGGGAAATGGAACCCATAATAGATAAGACAACAATTGTCAAGAAAGTGGGAGATATTAATGATAATGTAATAATTAAGAGGACATATGACACCATGGAAAAGTAAGTAGCCAAGTTGGTGTTACACACTACAATGTTTAGTGTTGATACATCAGAAAGGGAAAAAAAATCTTATGGGTTACATGCCAAGAATATAAAGTTATAGTATGAATACAAAAAGGTGGTTGCAAGATTACGAACACAACATGTTGTCATTCCTCAGACTACAACTCCTCCTACTTCATAAGAATTTTTAGTTGGACGCATAGAGAGACTATGTCTCTAATAATAAAAAAATTAAAAGGAGAGTTGAAGAATAGCAGGAAGAATTAGAAGAAAGGTAAGAGGGAAGCAAATAAAGTGGCGACTGATATGGTTGATGAAATTTTATGTCATAGAATTTCTTGTGTTTTGCATAAAAATAAGGGAGTTGTTGAGGGTGGTTTTAATCACTTAAAAAGTACTCCAAGGTTCCTATGTAACTAGTTCTTAGTTGTGTGGGACAACACGATTTTCATTATCAACATGTTTTATAAGGGGCTTGGATTTTAAGCTTATTGGAATTAGCATGCAATTAGAAAATAATAATTTCAACTACTCAAAAAATAGATTACATCTTAGATATCTTAAGTAGATTTGAATGAATTTCAATGCTCTTTCAAATATTTGTAACCAATTTGAAATTAAAATTCAAAAGGAAATAGAGTACTTAATGAAAGTATTTGAAATAAAATCTAAGTTAATTGGCAATGATAAGACATGCTTCATCACTAATTTCAGTATGTTTAAATGAAATCTCCCAAACCAATTTTAAAATAAATAGTTGTTTACACATTTATTATCAGCACTGATGCAATCTTTAAAGGGGATAAAACACAAGATTTTTAGATTTCATCAAATTAGAATGTCATCAAGCATGTGTGGATCTTAGACGAAACCTTACTTAATTCCACAATTACCAACAATATTCCATTAACTTGATAATTATGATTGAACTAAAACATCCATACCATCACCATGATGCCAAATTAAGATTCATGCAAAACAGGTGTAACCCTTTGATTAATCAATAATTCAAGTTTCCACAAAGTTAGTAGACAAAATCCATGCTGAGATTGTAAAAGTTTTCTTGCAAAATTACATCAAGATTGGATCCTTTGAAATGATCTAGAATCAAAATTATATAGAAGTACAAGTTCATAAAATTGTGGATATGATAAAAGAGCTAATTGGAACTACCTCCAATGTTTTATTTCTAACTAAAAGTAGACTAAAAATTAAACAAAAGTAAGATTGGGTGCCCCAGTTTTAGTTTTAGTCAACTATGGTTGAATCAAATACTGTATTTGAATACTGATAGTCCTAATTCTTGATACACATATTCACCATTTATACAAGGAGAGAATTGGTTGAATGAAGTGGTTAGATAGTTGGAACGAGTGGTTGCACAGTTTAAAAACCTACCTGTCGCCCACCATAAAATTTAATACGCTAACATTTGATAACATTACCCCCCTTATTACATTGTTCTTATAAATGTAGCCCCTAAAAGCTCTTATTCACTTTGCTAAGGGATTACCCCTTTAGGAAATACATAACAAAACTTGTCGATTATAAAATACATATACATCTCTGTGAAAATATTCCTTGAAGAAACAAATATTGAATCAAGTGGAACTCCATCAAGTTGTATCATGACCCTCGAAAAGGTGTAGCTCCGAGCTGAATTCCTGAGTTCTTCCTCCCATAAAATCCTGAATCATAGATTCCCAAATTATTCAAAAACAATCCATATTGAGCTCTCTAAACACATGAAATCGAGTTGTCTAATGAACCTTAAAAGGGTATAATTATCGATCACAATCTTGTAAGCTCATTGGAAAACCATCCATATTGAGCTCTACACTGAACCCCTTACCTATCTCCAAAAAACAAACATCACAATATATGTATTCTTCAAATATGTCAGAAACAACAAGGAAACACAAAAAACTAAAGCAAAAAATGCTTCTCATGCAAAGCACCATCTCAAAGTGAGAAGCTAACTTGAGATGATGGATACTCCTCCATCGTCCAGTGCCACCAACCTCTAGTTTGATATTGTTACACTTTATCCAGTTAATATCTTAGATGAGTCTTTGGAGGGCTCATTAGTAATAGCAAAGATGGCCCCGAGAGTCCAAGCATAATTGTTTGAAGATCCATTAGCAACATTGATAAACCCATACAAGATATTGATCAATTATTTTAATGTTTTGAAATGCACTTTTCTAAGCATTGGTAGTAAGAAGATAGATTACTTGATTGGCATAACTCAAAGAATATATATATCAATTTTTCTTGTTGTCTTACGATTCTCATAAAACTAATTTGAGTTGTATCTCCTCTTGCAAAGAAACTTACCTAGGTGTATCAATAATATTAACTCGATGACCATCCCAAGCATAGTAAGTGGCAACATATTGAATGGTAATTCCTTTTATATGCTCCCAATTCAAAGATTCCATCTTAAAAATATTTCTTTCTATCAATGTTGTTTTTCCATAATCTAATTGTTGAAGGTTGGAAAATGATAAACCTTTCTTCCAATATTTCAAGGCTGGACTATTAAAAAACTTTGTAGAGAGGGGAATTAATAAACTTACTATGCTCATTTCATAGTATTGTTATAGATATCATGTGGCTTTATTGTCTTCTACATCAAGATGACTCCACCTTTCATAGGATTCTATATTTATTTCACATGATTTTGTTTGCAAACAATAACTACTCAATCTATGGCTTTCATTTTTCCTTATGCAAATCACCAATCCCTCTTCTCGTATCTAGACAAAGCACTTCATTGATCATCTTGCTTTGTTCATTTCTTATACTCCCAGACACAACATTCAATATGAATAGTTCCTTTCTCATTGGCGAGCATAGGTTATTCTGTTGGAATATTTAATCCTGAGCAACAACAGGAAAGTGCATTTAATGCACCATCAGATGAAATCCAATTTGGATTGTTCCCCCTATCATGTCTGACAACTTTGCTGGCCAGTTAATGTTGCTGGCACTGAATTTAATTCAGGTATATAAATTTGAGTTGGGCGCTATTTTTTGGAAAAGCGACAAAAGAAGAATAGAATGTTTTATTCAGTAGAAGGTGACAATAAGTTTTTAGTAGCAACAAACAAGGAGGAATGTTCAGTAGAACATAATAGAAGGGAATGTTCAAGAGATCCTACAACAACAGAAGAAATTGATAGAGCAGTGCTCCAGTGCTCTGAAATATCTCCAGCATGCAACATCAACACAGAAAGCTCCAGTGCGCCAAAACAAGCACAATTTTTGTATGAAGTGAATACAGAGCTTTTGCTCTGAGTTTTTGTTTGTAGTTTTTGATTGTAATCCTTTTGGTGAATGAAATAGAAAATTGAATATATTATTTCTATCTCCTTGTGTTTGTCTCCTTTATTGCTATGTTGTTCATTCTTTTCCCATTGTAGTTGGCTTCTTTTTCCCAACAGATTGGTATCAGAGCCCTAAGTTTTCTAGGAATTTAGTTTTTTAAAGCCCTAGCTTTGTCCTAGGCGTGTTGTGATAAAAATTTAGTTTCCGAGTATTTGGGAAAGCCCTAGTTTTTTGGGCAGTGAAGAAAAGCCTTAGATTTTATTTGGGTATTTGTGTTTTCCCCCATTTAGCAAAATGGCTGGAGGAGACAATAGGAGTTGGCAGCAATCACCCATATTTGATGGAAAAAATTATGATGTCTGGGAAAAGAAAATGAAAACCATTTTAGTAGCAAATGGGTTCATAGATGTGACTGACCCAAATGCATTTGCAGCATTGAGCAATGCTCAAAAGAATCAGTTGAAGGAAATAAGGAAGAATGATGCCAAAGTCCTCAGTTTGATTAAGGCAGCCTAGATAGAGGCTATCTTTCCTCAAATAGCAGCAGCTAGTTATGCAAAAGAAGCATGGGAAATACTTCAAACCACCTGCAAAGGGTCTGAGAAATTCAGGTCAGTGAAACTCCAGCTGCAAATGAGATAATTTGAGACCATGCAAATGAAGGACAACGAGTCCATTTTAGATTTTCATTCAAGGGATTCCACCTCCATTAATCAATTGACGATAAATGGAGAAACTATGGAAGAGCAGAAGATTGTGGAGAAGATTCTCAGAAGTTTACCCACAAAATTTGACCCAGTGGTTATTGCCATAGAAGAGGCAAAGGAACTCTCAACATTATTAGTTGACGAGTTAATGGGTTCAATTCAAACCCGTGAGCAACACCTAAATAGGTCTACAAATTCTTCCTAGGAACAAGCCTTCAAAGCACAAGCAAATGTGAGAGGCAGGGGAAGAGGAAGAAATGGCAGAGGAAGAGGCCAAAGAGGTAGAGGTAGAAGCAACTCCGTAAGAGGAGGCTCAAACAGTCAGGAGGAGGCCAACACCTCCCAACCATAATTTCAAAACACAAAGAAAAATAGCAGCTCGAATCAGAGATCTGATAAGAGCAATGTGTAGTGTTACTACTATCACAAGTATGGTCACTATGCAAGTGAATGCGGGAAGAAACAATGTGACCAAGGGAGTCAAAATGTAAAGGTGGCAAATGAGAACAAGGCTGAAAATGAAAAATAGTCACAAGTGTTCATTGCATACAATCTTGCAGAACAAGGCAACACTGAAATTTGGTACTTGGAAAATAGTTGTAGCAACCATATGAGTGGTAAAATAAATTTATTTGTCTCCATTGACCACAACATTAAGTTTGCAATCAAAGTGGGCAACAATGAGAAAGTTTCAATCATGGGAAAAGGCATAGTGAGCTTACAAACCAAGCATGGTGAAGAAAGACAGCTTCATGACGTATTCTATGCCTCAGGAATGAAACACAATCTCTTGAACATTGGAAAGATGGTCCAAAACGGATATAGAGTGCTAATGGAGAAAGGGGAATGCATCATCTATGACAAATATAGAAGCAAGAAAGTTATGTCAGTGGTTCAAATGACAAAGAACTAAATGTTTCCCCTCAAAATGCAAATCTCAACACAATCAACAGGCTTGCAGTAGTCAGCCTTCAAGACAGTCATCCAAGATCCATCCAAGCTTTGGCATTTGAGGTATGGGCATCTAAGTTATTCTAGTTTAAATATTTTAGCTAAAAAAGATATGGTTATGGGCCTACCAGCAATTGTAGACCCCGATGGAAAGTGTGAAGCATGCATCCTAGGTAAACAACATAGGCAAATTTTTCAATTAGGGCATTCTAGGAGAGCGAGAGCACCATTAGAGTAGGTGCATTCAAATTTGTGTGGTCCCATGAAGACCCCAACCCTAGGAGAAAATGCTTATTTCATGACACTCATAGATGACTATAGCAGAAAAATTTGGGTGTATCTTTTGAAGAAAAAATTAGATGCATTTGAGAAGTTCAAAGAGTTTAAGGCCTTGGCTGAAAAGCAAAGTGGCCACTATATCAAAGTCCTCAGAACAGACAAAGGGGGAGAGTATATATCTCAAGAGTTTATGAATTTTTGCAAGTCTCATGGTATTCAGAGACAACTCATAGCCTGGTATACTCCACAAAAAAATGAAGTGGCTGAAAGAAAGAATAAAATCATTATGGAGATGGCAACAAGCATGTTGAAGGAAAAAGGTTTGTCTAATGAGTATTGGGGTGATGCTATAGCAAAAGCAGTCTACATCTTGAATAGGTGCCCCACAAAGGCCGTTCGTGATAGGATCCCACAAGAGGCATGGACAAAATGCAAATGGAGTATTTAGAATTTGAGAATATTTGGATGTGTGGCATATGCACTTGTGCCAAAAGAGAAAAGGCAGAAATTTGATGACAAAGGTGAAAAATGTATTTTCATAGGCTATAATGAAGAATCAAAAGCCTATAGATTGTACAATCCCATCAGCAAGAAAGTGGTGATCAACAGGGACGTTGAATTTATTGAAAATGAGTCATGGGATGGAACGGTTGATAACAATACAGGTATTTCAGTCTCAATACCCTTTGAAGATGAAGAAGCTGCAGAAGGTAGATGTGTCAAAACCTTACAACAAGGTAATAGTTCAAAAAATAGTAGCAACAACTCCAAAAATTCCCAGCAGGGAAGATGCTCTAGAAACTTTCAGTAGAGAGGTTGCTCCGGAAACTTACAACAATAGTCTTCTTCATTAGTCCAATAGTCAAGCAACTCTAGAAATTTTGACCCTACGCTTGCATCATTGATGCCACATAAGACTAGAAGCATGAGGGAAATTTATGACAACACAAGGTATGATGAATTTGATGAGAATTCAGATTTTTCTATGTTTTCTTATAGTGATCCAATGTATGTTGAAGAAGTCATGAAAGAAGAAAAATGGTGTAAGGCCATGGATGAAGAGTTGGACACTATAGTGAGAAACAAAACATGGGAGCTCATGGGTAAATTAGTCATTGGAGTTAAGTGGGTCTATAAGACCAAATGCACTGCTGATGGTGAGGTTGAAAGGCATAAAGAAAGGCTAGTTGTTAAGGGATGCAAACAAAAACCTCGAAGAGATTATGATGAGACATATGTACTAGTTGCAAGGCTTGAAACAGTGTAGGCAGTATTAGCAATTGCAACCCAGCACAAATGGAAAGTATTTCAAATGGACGTGAAAGCAACCTTCTTGAATGGAGTGTTGAAAGAAGAGGTGTATGTGGAGCAACCGCCTGGCTACGAAGTCCCAAGGAAAGAAGACAAGGTCTACAGGCTCCAGAAAGCTCTTTACAAGCTGAAACAAGCACCATGGGCATGGTACAACATAATTGATTCGTACCTTCTGAGCAATAAATTTAGCAAAAGCGGTAGTGATCCCACACTCTACATCAATGCAACCAATGGTGAGATTCTTATTGCTGTTTTTTATGTAGATGATTTAATTTTCACAGGAAATAGTAATCTTTTCATTGCTGATTTCAAAGAGGCAATGAAAAATGAGTTTGAAATGACAAACCTAGGTTTGCTAAAATATTTCCTAGGCATAGAGGTCCAACAAACAGATCATGGCATCTTTATTTCACAAACAAGTTATGCTAAAAAAATCTTGAAGAGATTTAGAATGTTGGACAACAAACCAGCCCCAACCCCAACAACTACAAGTCTGAAATTAAGCAAAGAGGACAACAACAATGATATTAACCCAACCCTCTATAAGAGCATGGTTGGAAGCCTCATGTATTTGACATCAACAAGACCTAATTTGATGTACATGGTAAGCCTTATTTCTAGGTTCATGGAGCAACCTAAGGACACACACTGGCAAGTAGGAAAAAGAATTCCAAGGTATGTCAATGGAACAAAAGGCTATGGAATTATGTAAATCGCCTCCAATGAGTTTCAGCTGATTGGGTACACAGATAGTGATTGGGTAGGAAATGTAGATGATAGGAAGAGAACATTAGGATATTTGTTCCACATGGGTTCAAGAGCAATATCATGGGCATCAAAGAAGCAACCCATAGTTTCTCTCTCCATAGCTGAAGGGGAATACATAGCAGCAAATGCAGCAACATGTCAGGCTATTTGGCTTAGAAAAATCCTTGCAGATTTGAATGAGCAACAAGAAGATGGTACAACCATATTTTGTGACAATGTGTCTTCTATTGCATTGACTAAGAATCTCGTCTTTCATGGACAAAGCAAGCACATTGAAATCCACTACTATTTCATAAGGGAGTTGGTGGAGCATGGAGAGATTCAACTTCATTATTGTAGATCTGAGCAACAACTCGCTGATATTTTCACAAAGGAATTGTCAAAAGAATCCTTTGAACGCCTAAGGAATAGGCTTGGTATGCAGGATTGCTCTAGAACTTTGGTTCTGGAAAACACAAAAAAGCACAGATGCTCCAAAACTTTGGTTCTGGAAAAATTAGAAAAGCGCAGATGCTCTGGAACTTTAGAAGATAGTTCCAAAATGTAGAACAAATGCACACAGGTTTGCTCTGGAAACTTTGCACCGATGCTCTAGAAATTTTGGTCCGTTGCTCCAAAAGTTTTGCAGAGTGATAAAAAGCAGGGACCGATGCTCTAGAATCCTTCCTTTGGAAACTTTTCTCCAAAAATTTTAAATGATGATGAAAAGCATAATGGCTCTAGATTAAGGGGGAGTGTTGGAATATTTAATCCCGAGTAGCAACGGGAAAGTGCATTTAATGCACCATAGATGAAATCCAATTTGGATTGTTCCCCCCTTGCTGTGTCTGACAACTTTGCTGGCCAATTAATGTTGTTGGTAGTGAATTTAATTCAGGTAGATGAATTTGAATTGGGCGCTAGTTTTTGGAGAGGCAACAAAAGAAGAATAGAATGTTTTATTCAATAGAAGGTGATAGTAAGCTTTTAGCAGCAACAAACAAGGAATGTTCAGTAGAACAAAATAGAAAGGAATGTTCAGGAGATCTTGCAGCAGCAAAAGACATTGAAAGAGCAGTGCTTTAGTGCTCCAGAATATCTCTAGCACAAAAAGCTCCAGTGCACCAGAACATGCGCAATTTTTGTATGAAGTGAATACAAAGCTTTTGCTTCGAGTTTTTGTTTGTAGTTTTTGATTGTAATCCTTTTGGAAAATGAAATAGAAAATCAAATATATTATTTCTGTCTCCTTGTGTTTGTCTCCTTTATTGTTGTGTATTTTTCATTCTTTTCCCACTGCAGTTGGGTTCGTTTTCCCAACATATTCACTACTTATTCACACTTCCTTATCCCCCGAGAACAAGAAATTGAGAGTTAACATTGTTTCTACAACAGTTCAATCACCTTCTATATGAGCATCCGCGTACAAAAATTTGAAACACCAAACACTTGATTGCTTATAGTGTAGAGATTTTGATGCCTTTATCATTGTAGATTTAATTAGTGACATGAAGCTATCATCAACTAACAACTCTTCTTCATACTTCAACATAGGCTTACACCCAATCTTGACGCCTTCATTCTCACCTCTTATCGTACTCATATTTCCATCATGTAGATGGATAGAAGCATTGTGGCTTTGATACCATATGAAGCGAATACTGTATTTGAATACTGATAGTCCCAATACTTGATACACATATTCACCACTTATACAAGGAGAGAAGTGGTTGAATGAAGCAATTAGACAGTTGGCACGAGTGGTTGCACAGTTCAAAAACCTACCTTCTGCTCATCGTACAATGTAATATGCTAACATTTACTAAAAATGCTAAACTTTAGGAAATGCAAAGGCAAACTAAAGGAAACTAAATTTAACTAATGACTAACTTCCAGCTATCAAAATTCCAATAGTAGGCTTTCTTTTTCATTTGGGTGTGGGTGTTTTCCCTAGTAGTTATCAAATTTTCTAATGCCATTTCCAATTTTCCATATCTAGGTGTGGGAATTTTATAGTTTTTTATTAAAAAATTATAAAAAAAGCCATAAACAATGACATCTTCTATCTCCAGTCATTTAGTGAAGTTGTTAATGAATTCTAACACCAATTTTTTCATTCTTTCCATTTATGGGATTTTATGAAACTAGATTTTTACTTTATGATTAGACGTCTTTTCCATTTGATGTTATATATTCCCAAAGGCTTCCATTTCTTCCTATAAAGATTGAAGTCTAGTCTTCTTATTCATCATCTTATTGATACCATCCAGTGTCACTTGCCCCTGCATCCATCCTTTTACTTCTTTAACCATATTTCCATGGTCTCTTACCATTAGAGGGGTATCCCAAAATGTACAATCCAAATCTTCAACTACCTAGCAAATATTTTTTATTGCTTGCTCTACTTGGCTCTTGTCTTTATTCAGATTTCTCTTGCACTTATTCAAAACTTTAATATGGAACTCTACTAACCTTACCAATACTTGGAGTCTATCCCGCTCTTCCTCTTATATTAATACAAATTTCATGAGTTATTTCATGAATGATTCATTTACTTGATGTAGAATTGGGATGTAATCTTCCCAAACCAATAACTATTATCAATACTTAGCTAGATTTGTTGAGTTTCCCTATATTCAACACTAATTAAGTGATAAGACTATTAAATCCTTTAACACTTTGTTTGATAAAGCCAAAAAATCATCCTCCCATTTTTGTTCTATAGGGATCCACCCATTTAGGTTAGAATGTATGACCTTATCTTTCAAAGTAGCTTGCATCACAAACTTAGTATTTATAGCATCAATAGGTCCAATCAAGTTATTTATGAATGTTGTGAGTTGTGCTACTTGATCTTTGAGCTCTTCTTTGGTGTTCACATCCTTCTACATCCATTTCAAAATTGTATATGCAAAAACTTGGAGAGATTGTTTCTCTCCTTTGTTGGTCTAGAATCCAATACCTAATTATTAGATTTGGTTGTACTTTGGCCTATTTTCTAACTCAAATTTATCTAATAGTGGGAAAACTATCTATTTTATTCTATTACCATATTCATCCATTGTAATGGTATAAATCCTCCAGGATGTCTTCCTTTTGAAAACTAGGGATTGGAAAGCTTCTGATAGTACAATCAATCTTTGGTTTAGGCTTTCCACATATGTCTACTATCTCCTTTGAATTGTATGGTTCAACCATACTGGTACAACTGCAAAGATTTCTCTTTAGGGGAAAGCAAAGACTTTTGTGTTCTAGGAGCCTTCAACATTGGCTTCTTGTTCGACCTCCCACTGTCCTAATTCTTGTGTAGTGTCCTCTTCTCCTTGAATCTTTCTTCATGGATTTTTTCCCCATGAGGGTGCTCCTCATGATATTCTTTTGTTTGGTCTACTTTCACTTCCAAATGTTCTTCTTGCACATTTTTATTAGTAGGTATCTCTTTAGCATGAACCTCCTCCATATGAATTTTTTCTTCATGAAACTCATATGTATGAACTTGTTTTGTATGAAATCCTATGTATTAACCCTTTTTGTATGCACCTTTTTCTGTAGGGGGTTCCCTTTGTGCTTCTCTTACTAGAGGTTCTTTCTTTATCTCCACCTCTTCCATTGTTGTGTTAATAGGAATTTCCTCCTCATGAGGTGGTTCATCTTTTGGTAGATGAGGAGGAAGAGGTAGTGATTGAGGTGGAGGGGAAGGAGTTTTTTGTTTTTTTGGTGATGGAGGGAGAGAGGGTCATTGAGACTCATGTGGAGGAGTAGAGGAGTATGTTTGTTCAGCTTCCTGTTGAGCAACCCTTTCTTTAATGAACTCTCTGGTTCTTTTCTTACAAACCAAAGTATCTTCCTCCTCAGGCTCCTCTTCAGTTAAATCCACAGTGATGGTATCCTTTTCTTTTCTTTCTTGTTGTCTTAGTAGGTTCACCTAGGTAGTATTTTACTTGTTTGGGTTAGCAATAGTGGATGGCCCTTCCTTTGTAACTACATTAGATGATAGTCCTTCTCTAGTAGCTGCAACATATGAACCTGCTCCCTTTTTCTTCTTCTCAGCTCCTCCTTTATAGGTGTTGGAAATTTCATCATAGAAAATGGTCTCTTCAACCACCGAAGAGAATGAGCTATAAAATTTTGTGGTCTAGTTTTGATATCATCATTTTCATTAGCCAAGCATTCTTCATTGAAAATGGGTTGATTATAAATTTTTAAGTGCTTATAGGCAAGGTCAAGGACCTTCCCATCATCATTTTTCTCTTTGGAGATGTAGGCCTCTATGCAATTCTTGATTAAATATACTATTAGTTGATAGTAATCTTTCATTCCAAATTCAAAACCTTCTTTGTAGTTAGCCAAGTGGTCCTCAAGCTTAAGATTTGTAGTGTAGAAAAATGTATCCATTTACATTTTCACACTTTTTTTGACCCTCCCTGCTAAAAATGGGCTTCTTTATGCCTTATTTGGTCCTATTTTATATCGAAAAGCCTTATTTAATGCATTTATTTGAGGATAATCCTGACATTTATCTAATGACCAATCATAATTCATGTTTTTGGGCTATTTGTTCCAGATCTAGTGATCTGGGACTCATACGCCACTTTGGACATATGGGTCCCACCTAGGTTTCAGGGCCTGATCTTGAACTTTGCATCGAACTTAACATTTCTTGAAATTTATGTCCCAAGCTTAGGCTACTAGGACTCATATGCCCCAACTAGTGTATGAGTTTCGCTTTAGCTTAGACCTATTTTGAATTCAATTCTTGGTGGGATTTTATTCTCCTAGATTTGATGTCAGCTTGTGGTGTTGTAATTTAGGGAAACTTGGCATAAACACGTATACATACAAGGTTATTTCACATATTTTCTCCTAGCAAGTTTACAAGTCATCAAGTTATCATAAGAGCACTTTCAAGAGAGTTTACAAGAGAATTCAAGAGTTGATTATCAAGCATTTGAAGCATCCATTCAAGATTCAATTATCATGTCAAAGTCTCCATGCATCATGTGTGTTTTTGAGCTAACATTTGTGATGTAGGTTTTCATGATTCACGCAAGCATTAAAGATCAAGTTTCAAGCATTCAATCAATAGTCAAGATCCACATCCATTGGAGCCATTTCACACAAGATTGCAACCTTTGTTTCAATGGTTTGGTGAGTTTCAACATTGCATATTATTCATTCATCATTCTCTCATTCTATTTCATTTCATTTCAAGGTTTGATTAACAAAATGAGGTTTGACCAAGGAAAACCCCTATCCACTAACAAATCAACAATTTCCCTCTTCATGTGTGATTGTAGATCTATGTGTTTTAGAGATTGTAGATCCTTTAAAGACAAGGTTGCAAGATTGAAGAAAGTTGTCAAAGTTGTCATCTTCACGGAAACTCATCTATAGATAGCAATTCAGACTTTTAGACTCAGAGATTGAACAAGACGAAAGCTACAAAAGATCACTCGAGGATACAAAAGTTTCGGTAAACCCTAATACTGGGACTAAATTTCCACCTTAGGTGTATGAGTCCTATTATACCTATTTTCAGTAGTTTCTTGTAGATCTTGGTTTTCCAGTAGTAGATTCTAGATTCAACAAAAAAACCCTAACTGGGACTAAATCACCTAGTCTAGTGTATGACTCCCAGTGCACATCAAAAGCAATAAATTTTAGTATTTTTAGGCCTTGCTTAGTCATCTCTAATTCTCTAGGTACTTTTCTATATCTTTCTATTTAGTGATCTGATTTCATATTCTAAGTTTGTATGGTTTCGTTTATTCATGTTTGCATTTCCTTCTTTCTAAGCATTTGCTTAGTGGTGAACCCCCATTTTAATCACACCTAAGGAAACCCTCATATTTACATCCTTCCCTCAATTGAGTCACTTAGTTGAGGGATCTTGGTTTCCTTTAATGAACTAGAGTGAAATAGTACCTAAAGTTTTCCATCTACTAAAAGGTGGACATCCTATTTCCTTGTGTTTATTTTGGTGGACTCAACCTTCAAACCCTTTATTTTTGATTTGGAGTGCATTGCAGTCCTATATTTAGCTTACATTAACTTTGCATTAGATATTGCATTAGTTAATTTTTATTTAGGGCTTCTAAATCTTGTATTAGTGAAAAATGCATATAGGTTGCATTTTTGCATCTTACATCATTTAATTTCACTAAAACCTGTAATTGCAAATAGTAAAATCAACATACAAGTTAGAAACCTTAGAAACAACTCATAATTTGTTGAATTTGGTGTAAAATCCCTAATTTGGGACTCATTTTCCCATCTCAGTGATTTAGTCCCTGTATAGGTGGTTTTTCCAAATTTCTAGTGATTCTGTGTTGACTATTTTTAGCATTTGAACCTTCTAGAAACTCTAATTAGGACTCATTCACCCATTTGGGTGATTTAGTCTTGTATCAGGTCATAATCTGCATTTTACAACATTAAAAACTTCATTTATGTACTTTTGTTTGTTGTTGTTAGATCAATGTTTCAGTTTGTTGATTGTTTGTTTCATTCATCTCATTAGATCTAGTTTAATTTGCTTCATTGCTTGTATTGATTAATTTCAAAATTGCATTTACAACATTTAATTTTCAGATTGTTACATAGCTTAATTAGTCAATTATCATTTTCTAAATCTGAAAATTTATTATCCTTTTGCAAGTTTTCTCTATCATTGTTGCATTTTAAATTTGTAGGACAATTATTACATGTTTTCATTGCAAAGATCTATGGTTATCATACTTCATGTTCTATTTTCAGATTTTGTTGAGTACTATAAGAAATTTTTGTTATGTACATATGAATATGAAGTCCTCTCTCCTCTCTTTTTTTTCGTCATTGATTCCTCTCCTAGTATCCCTCCTATGAGTGAGATTAGTCTAGTAAAAGAGAATACAATCTTGGGAAATCAAAAAAATCATATTAATTCTTCTCCCACTATCTCTCCTATTTGTGAAGAAGATATTTTGGTGTTAGAAGAACCAATCAATGAGATTTTTGAGAATCCTAGTTGTTTCTCTCCTCCTTCCTATCTTATTAGGAAAGACATTGATGAACAAGAGGAAACAACCATAGGTCAACATGACAATCACATAACACAACAAGAAGAAACCATTGAAACCTACCTAAAAACCACTTCAGCTAGTCTACATTCATCTCCCAACATCTTTGCCACTTATGAAAATATTATAGCAAAAGAGTATGCAATTGTAAGATATCATGACAATCACATTATTTGTGAGGAGGATATGTTGGTATTGGATGATCAAATCTTTAAGATCCATGAAAACCCTATTTATTTTTCTTCCCTTACCTCTCCTATTTTGGAAGACATTAGGGGACAAAGGAATGCAAACATAGATAACCATGATAATCATACTTGTTCTTCTCCTAATATCTCTCCTATTTGCGAAGAAGATATTTTAGTATTAGAAGATCAAACCAATGAAATTTATGAGAGTCCTATTTGTCTCTCTTCCCCTAGGAAAAACATTATTGAAAAAGAGAATGACATCATTAATAAACAAGAAAACCCAACCATTAATAACTCCCTTGTGATGAAGTCATTTTAGAAGAACCAAACTTTGAATTTCATGAACATATAGTATGTAGTTCTCCTAAAAACTCTCCTAATAGGGAGGATATCATGGTGGAAGAAAATGAGAACATTGACACATTTTTTTCAAACACTAGTAATGGGGATTCCTTAGATGAAGATAATGAAGTGACATTAGACTCCCCTTCACTAAGAGATCATGAAAATAAGGATAAATATTTTGAGGTTATGCACATTAGATATCCCTTGAAGTACTCTACTCAGCCTGAACTTATCCTTTATTGACCCTCACAACAACCACAAACTCAAAAAAAACCCGTCCTCATCCTCAAACCACCTAAGAATAATATGTTGTAGTAGCTGAGTTACAATATTGTTTCTCATACATATAACACTAGATACAATATGCAACCAAGACAAACAACTTCAACCTCCCTTCCTTTGCCTCAACCCATCTTGCCTAGTGACCCTCATTTGCCTTCATATAGTGGGAAGGAGTATAATCTTGTTGAGAAACTTAAGAATACTCCCACAAACATATCCCTATGGGATCTAATTCAAAATTCACCTAGTTATCATACTATGCTTCAAACAGCTTTGCAACAAGTTGTGGTTCCCTCTAGTGAAAATCCAAGTGATGTAGCAACTTTAATTCACAAAATGAATGTGGTTAATGTAGACATTACCTTTCATAAAAAATGAATTATCTCCCTTGGAAGTGAGGAAGAAAAATGGAGGTTTCATGATAATAGATAAGATTAGTACATGGAAGATAAAACAAACTCTGATTGACAATGGTTCGACACTTAATATGTGTAGTGTAAACCTTTTTGATAAGATCAGAGTAGAAAAAATTCAAATTCAACCTGGATCTTTTTCTATTAAGGGATTTGACAATGTAGGAAAACAACCGCTTGGTGTGATAACATTGCCTATTATAGTTGGAAAGGCCATGTTGTAAAACTCTATCCATGTAATTCCTTATGATCTTTCATACAATCTCCTTTTAGGAAGACCTTGGATTCATGAGATGCATGTGATGCCTTCAACCATTCATCGTATCATGAAGTATGTCTATAACAATAAAGTATACCAAATTGAAATAGATCCTAAACTTGAAAGTTGTTTGCACACTAAGAAAGAGAAACAAAGTCCTTTGAAAAAATTGACACCGTCCAACAAATAGAACCCATGCAAGAAGAACAAAAATATAAGTGCCCTAAACCCTTCACAATGTTATCGGTGGATGATTTAGGATCATTGGATTTTACACCTACATTCATGGGTAAATACAAGATCACAACAAAAGAATCTGAAAAGGGAAAAGAAAAAGTGGTAATGTCAACACAAAATTTGAAAGCATCCACTTCAAATGCTTTAGAAGAAGAAAAAAATTAGGCAACAAACTTTGATGAAGTTGATTATGAACAACCACCAAATCTGAATGAAATGAAAAAGCTTTATGGAAAAGGTTATGAACTTATGAAACAACTTGGGTATAGTGGAAAAGGATGTGGTACTAGAGAACAAGGTATCCATGTCCCTATAGATCCTAATATGCGAGAAAATACTAATGGCCTTGGTTATTGTCCCTCGAAAGAAAAAATCAAGCCTTCACTTAATATCAATACTCTTAGAAAAGATTCTTCTAAACCAACTTTAACATTAGTGCATCTTGAAATGATAGATACTAGTGGTCTTGGTTATTCTCCTTCGAAAGAAACAAAGAAATATTCGCTTCATATAAATGTCATCACAAAAAAAACTAATGATTGGAGTTTGTTAGATTTTACACCCTCCTTTCAAGGAGAGAACAAAATCTTGCCATCTAAAGAGTCTTGTGTAAGTATGACATCTTGTACTAAGAAAAAGATATCTTTGTCACAAAATAAAGGGACATCTTCTACTTTTTATCAAGAGAGTATCTTATTGAGACTCCTCCAAGATTGTTTGATATCCCTCCCTCTAAGAACACGAAAGAAATTTTACTACAAGAATTCATTTTTTGCATATCATAGAGTTCATGGTCATTCTACTAATGAATGTGATGCAAGAACATCTAGGGGTACTAGCAATCTTACATCACCAAAAATATTGTTATTTTATTTTGTTCATTTTTAATAAGGGCTTAAGGGTTAGGAGAATAATATTTTCATTTGCAATAATGTAAATTTTCCCTTGGTGTGAAAATGTAAATATAATTTTGATGGGAAAAAGGCCCCAGTAAAGCGGTAAAAGCATCTTTTGAGGGAATATCCCATACTTTTGGATGAGGACAAAAAGTCTTGTCTTCTAGTTGTTTTAGCATGGGTTGCATGAAAATTTGTCATAAATTGTCATAAGGTGGGCTGCAAAGAATCTTGCATCACTTTGCATGCAAAGTTGTAACCAACAAGCTGTAAGGAATTTGTAAGAGGCCATAAGATGTCATAACCATCCAAATATGATTGGACAGAGTTTAGGCACCCATGAGAAGGATGGAATGCATTGGAATTCATTTCTATTTGTAGATTTTGTAACTCCACAAGTTGGGCGTTGTATTTTCAAGGTGGTTCTAGCAAGTTGTTTTGTGAAACCATGGATGGTTTTCTCTAGGTTCTTTCTCTATTTGTTGATGCATTTTAGTTTGGAGAAGAAGGCTTTGGAGAAGTTGAGTTTGCATGCCCAGATGCTGCTGAAATGCTACCAGATTATTGAAGACATGTTTGTTGTAGGTGTTGCATGTAGGATTGAAGAGGAGCCCATGAGCTTAATTTTGATGTAAACCATTTGCATATTTGAATGAAATAAAGTTGCAGATTTCTCTTTCATTTTCAGTTCTTTATATGTATTTGCAGCCTTCTTGCATAACATATTTTGTGTGTTTGTAATAAGATTTCAAAAAGGAGAGTGTCCCTTTTCATCAGAATGTAAGGCTTTGAGTAATAAAATTCAACATCTTAAGGATTACGGTGCTCTTCCTTGTGTTGAGGCACCTTGTTACTCTAATTGATACTAATTTCCAAGTTTTTCATCAATCATCTTGGCTCACCCTTGTCTTGCACTAAGTGGGGCAAGGGGGTTAGGTAGCCTTGTCCTCGTATGAAACTTGTGATTGTCTCTTTTGGCTAGTTTACCACCTTCCATGTATATATAAGAGCAAGCTTGGGATGTGGATGAAATAACTTAAGTTGGATCACATGTGATGTATTGAGTTATGTTTACTATTCAATTTTGGGGGCAACCCTTAATCCATGATGTAGTTTCATTCGAGAACATATGACTTGGCATAGGTATTTCCAAATAATCTCTCATGTATTCTTCTAATTTAAAGCAATTTCTCACAACAATGGTGTTAGCATCCGCTTTAAGGTGGGGGCATACGTCGACACTCATGTTTCACTGTGCGATTTTATTTCTTCTTGCCATGAGTACTTTTCTTGGTGGTGTCATTGGGTCTGATTTCCTTCGAGAGCATGACATTTCTTTGATTTGTACTCTCTTGGATACATTAGACATGATGTTACCTAAGAATAGACCTTACATGAACTAAGAAAAATCCCTTTGAATGTACCTTACACTATGTTGCATTTACAATAATTGTTATATGGCCACCTTGCATAACACACTTTGCTAGCCTGTGGAGCCATCCTGTTTGTTCATAAGTGTTAGCATACAAAGTTTTTCTTGCCTCACGAGTCTTGTTGTTCATGTTGTGTGGAACCTTATCAAATTTATCAAGAGGTATAGCTTTGGTATGGTTAGCATATGTGAGCCAAACTTAGGCACGACTTTCCCATAGCCACTTGCTTGTCTCTGGGCTATCACCTAGTGTATGGCCTGAGGTTTCACTAGCCGTTGTGAGAATGTGTTTAGTTTTCATAGTGGACATTGCATTTTACTTGTAAACATTTTTTTGGAAAAACATCTTAGATTTGATCCACATCATGTTGGAAAAACGATTGTGGCTTGATCCACCCTTTCTTTTATTTTTCTATCTTCTTTGTGTCTTTGTTAGTGTATGCTTGTATCCTGTTGTTGCTTCATACATTATTCATATTCATGTTATTTTGTGCCTATATTGGTTTTCTATATGATCTCAATCCTGGGGGCTTGATCATCCCTCTTGATCGTTGTCATCCTATCTTACTAGCATTGGTACACATGGATCCCTCTTGATACAAATTTATCTACTTTAGTGTGAGTTTGAAGCAAGTTCCTCCCCTCACTAAAGTGGGGGCTAAATGTAGTGTAGAAAAATGTATCCCTTTACATTTTTACACTTGTTTGGGCCCTCCCTACTAAAACTGGGCTTCTTTATGCCTTATTTAGTCCTATTTTGCATCCACAAGCCTTATTTAATGCATTTATCTGAGGATAATCCCAACATTTATCTAATGACCAATCATAATTCATGTTTTTGGGTTATATGTTCCAAATATAGTGATCTGTGATGCATATACCACTTTTGGCATATGGGTCCCACCTAGGTTTCGAGGCCTGATTATGAATATTGCATTGAATTTAACATTTCTTGAAATTTGTGTCCCAAGCTTAGGCTATTGGGACTCATACACCCCAACTAGCATATGAGTCTTGCTTTAGCTTGGACCTATTTTGAATTCAATTCTTGGCAGAATTTTATTCTCCTAGATCTGATGTCAGCTTGTAGTGTTGTAATTTCAGGAAATTTGGCATAAACAAGTATAAATACAAGGTTATTTCACATATTTTCACTTAGAAAGTTTACAAGTGATAAAGTTATCATAAGAGAACTTTCAAGAGAGTTTACAAGAGTATTAAGAGTTGATTATCAAGCATTTGAAGCATCAATTCAAGATTCAAGCATCATGTCAAAGTCTCCATGCATCATGTGTGTTTTTGAGCTAACATTTATGATGTAGGTTTTCATGATTCAAGCAAGAATTAAAGATCAAGTTTCAAGCATTCAATCAAGAGTCAAGATCCATTTCACACAAGATTGCAACATTTGTTTCAAGGGTTTGGTGAGTTGCAATATTGTATATTTTTCATTCATCATTCCTTCATTCTATTTCATTTCATTTCAAGGTTTGATTACCAAAATGAGGTTTGACTAAGGCAAACCCCTATCCACTAACAAATCAACATTTTCTTCTCTTCATGTGTGATTGCAGATCTAGGTGTTTTACAGATTGAAGATCCTTTGAAGACAAGGTTGCAAGATTGAAGAAAGTTGTCAAAGTTGTCAATAAGTTGTCATCTTCACGGAAACTCATCTACAAATCGTAATTCAGACTTTTCAGACTCGGAGATTGGACAAGAAAAAAGCTACAAAATATCACTCAAGGATATAGAAGTTTCAGATAAACCCTAATACTAGGACTAAATCACCACCTTGGGCGTCTGAGTCCTAGTATACCTATTTTCAGTAGTTTCCTAAAGATCCTGTTTTTTAGTAGTATATTCTAGATTCAACACAAAAACCCTAACTAGGATGAAATCGCCCAGTATGGCTTATGAGTCCCAATGCACATCAAAAGTAGAAAATTTTAGTATTTTTAGGCCTTTCTTAGTCATCTTTGATTTTGCAGGTACTTTTCTATATCTTTCTGTTTAGTGATCTGATTTCATATTCTAAGTTTCTAGGTTTTAGTTTATTCATGTTTGCATTTCCTTCTTTCTAAGCATTCTCTTAGTGGTGAACCTCCTTTTTTAATCACACCTAAGGAAACCATCATATTTACTTCCTTCCATTAATTGAGTCACTTAGTTGAGGGATCTTGGTTTCCTTTAATGAACTAGAGTGAAATAGGTCCCAAAGTTGTCCATCTCCTAAAAGGTGGACACTCTATTTCCTTGTGTTCAAGCTCATGAACAAAGAAGGAGCTTATTAATTTTCCATTCTTTCTAGTGGGATCAAACTTGGTCCTAGCATCATTATTCATCACAAGATTATATTTTTCCATATCCACCTCTGCACTCTTTGCATTTTGTATGTTTGCATAGGAGTATAACCCTAATTGGATGGAGAAACCATATCAAGGTTTATACTTCCCAACAATGAGATGGTGAACCTCAATAACTTGTCTACATATCTCCAACCAAATCATTTTATCTAAATTATATCTTGGGAGTTTATAGGACATGTTATGAAACCCTACAACTCTAGTATAGTAGAAGGTTTTAAACTAGATGTACCAGTTTCCAATGCCCTTTAATGATTCCATTTCCTCATTGGAGATTCTTATAGAGAAATCCCCCTCAAGTAATCTGATGATGAAATAGATAAAATTATCATTAACATAAAAATTATTATAGGTTTTCTCTATCTTTAATTGAGGATAGTGCTAAAAAATTGTAACCTCCCCAAGCTCAAAAGAGCCCGCCCTATCAAATCCTAGGAAGGAGGCTTGAGAAGCCAACAAATACACCAAGTAAGAAGTCATGTAAGATTTATAAGTTATAACCACAATGGTCAATTGATTATGAATGGTGTCACTTATGATGGTGGCCCAATAAATCTTCTTCTTTGTGGCATCATTGATAGTTTTCATAAACTTCACCATCCATGGGTAGAAATACTTAGCGTGTTGGTAACCAAACACTCTATGCAAAAGGACAATTAAATCCTTTATGTCCTCTTTGAACTTAGCTCTATGTTGGACCCTAGTTATTTTGAAAACTACCTTCATTAGGTTGACTTGAATTTTCTTATTAATGTAATTAAGGTTCTCTACCTCATTCTCATTAAAGTGTTTGATGTCCTTTTTCATGTCCATTGCATCATACTTAGGTTAGCGAGGAATCCTAAAGATTTTCTCAATCATGTCTAGGGTTACATCCAGAAAAAATTCTCCCTACAATCCCATTACCTTCTAAGTTTTTTGATTGTAGTAGGTTGCACAAGTCAAAACCAACTTTGGGAATTGAACAATTACAAGGAAACAACTTCCACCAATCTTGAAGTTTCCAAAGTTTTAGCCATGTAGGTTCTCGTTTCATCGTTGTTGATCCTATTCTTGAATTCATACATGTCCATATGACCTAAGTTTGTATCCTCGATCTCAGTGTCTTGAGAGAACATTCTTGATGGTGGATGATAGCCCTTATACTAGTCTTCATCTTTGTTGAATACTTGGGTGCCATATCCCTTGAATGTACTAATATAATGTGTTAATAGTTACATATATCAAAGGGGAGAAGCCTTACAAAAAAAGTCATATTAGCCAATATATATCTCTTATTACTAATTCATAAATTTTTCTGAAGAACATAAAAGTTTATTCAAAATTTTGGGGATTTTTCTTTGGGCCTACCCCGTATCTCATAACGATCGGATTAAAGTTCAATTCCATTCTTCTCAATCCTTCAGGCATTGAATATCAGAGATCGTGTATACCCTTTGTCATAGAGTATATATGTCTTAAGTTGTAATTACAATTCAAGATTTGGGGATCAAGGATCCCTCATGTCTTATGTCCAAAATAATGTAACCATCCTTGGTTAAAAATATTCCTTCAACCTTTTAGAGGTTGCGGTTTGGGGGTATCCATTATCTTTATTTTCAATAATATCATTATTTGTAAGCATTACTCCAGACTATCGACATCCAAAGTTCATTTCGATGGTTGGGGGTGGGGTCCATCATCTACCTCTTAGTTTCCTTTTTTATTAGGTTTAAGAGGTATGCCTAGTTAGTGATACACAAAATATTGCAAGCTTTTTGGGCTTTGAGCATTGATGATGCTTATTATTTATCTTAAGGTTTTGGGATCAAACAAATAAAACTTTTGTGGCCCAATGCTCAATTGGTTTTATTTTTTACCTTTTTTAAAGTTTTCAAAGGTATGTTTCAAAAGCACATTATCAAAATTATTCATTGGACTAAGGTGGAATGCTTTTCCTTATGGTTTTGAGTGTCAGAGATCAAGCTTGCATGATACTTCCTACCTCAATAAGGAAATCCATAAAGTGTAGACCTCACACTTGATGGTCGAAATGAATTCTTAAAAATGAATTTTGCCAAGTGTTTCATGTGTTATTGGACATTAGGGATTAGGGACACCTCCATCCTTCTACCTCTATAAGAAAAGACATAAGACATATTCCCAATGGCCGACACTTGAATAGGGTATTTTTTAATGTCTTAAGATTTGTATTTTAGGGTTTGGGGGTTTGGTCATTGTCTTATTCTTTTTTCATTTTACATAGAATCGAGACCTCATGACTTAGGGAATGGGTTGGGGATTGGGGGTTGAGATTTCTCCATACTAAATGCTAAATCCTTACCATAATAGGTATGAAAAACTGAAGACACTTGACACACGACAAGTTTCAAGTTGAATTTAGAACATTAAGGAAAAAAAAAGCCTCGATAGGACTGAGGCCTGATGCCTAATCAATGACATCATAAACATCATCAATCAACACACTAGAGGGATGGTTGATCTAACATGGCAACAAAAGAAAAAAAAATGATAAGAAAAAGCTAAGGAACAAAAATAGCGAAACAATAGATGAGTTCCTAATGTCAAATTGACAAAAATGAAAAGGAAAATGCCACAAGGGAGAGCAAAACAAACAACCCACAATCACACTAGGGAAAACAATGATTTATAAACCAAAACATGAGCATGAAATCAAAGCCAACTTGGAAGTTGAGTGTGAGGGGATGAGAGGAATGGAAGAAAAACCATGAACCAAATGAACAAGAAGACAATGCAAAACCCACACACAAACCCACACACACGAACAATCCTACACACCAAACACATCAAGACCCACAAGCAATGAGTAGAACAATTACTTGAGTATAAAAGAATAGATAATATTGCACAAGAGCGGCAATGGAAGACTTAGATTCATAAAAAAGGAGGTGCTTTGATATGACTAACTAATTGTATATTTATCTAATTACTAGATTTTTCAATAAAATTTTGGTCAATTCTTTAATTTTTTTTTATAGACACTTGCCACTCAATATATTGATATGAACATTTCTATTTAATGAATCATATCTCCAAATTTTTATTACATTTAAAAAAATAGAAATTTTTATATAGTTACTAAAATACGTCAAATAACTATTAAGGTGGGTTAAAACAAATTTTGTATGGGATGGTGACATAGATACATTATGAGATCTATGAATGTCTAGTTATGCATGTTGACAGTTTATCCATTTAAAAGACATACACAAAATTATTAAGTAATATTATGCCAATTATAAAATCTTGATAATTCATGAGAAACTTGTATGTTAATGTTAATAAAAAAAAATTACAACACATCTAGTAAATTTAGCTATTTAAAAGGCTTATACAAAAAAATATTGCATAATACTAGGATAGCTATAAAATATTGATAATTTACCAAGAAATGTGTATATTAATACTAATAAACAATGGTTACAACATGACCAATTAATTTATCTATTTAAAAGTTGTATAAAAATGATTATTGTATAATATTGACACTTGTAAAAGCTTGACAATTTATTGAGAAACATGTATATTAATACTAATAAACAACAATTACAACACATCTAATAAATATATCCATTTAAAATTCTTATAGAAATGTTATTACATAATACTATGACAATTCCAAAAGTTTGATAATTTAATATGAAATGTGTATAATAATACTAATAAACAACAATTACAATGTGTCTAATCAAATTTTTTTTGGAAATATTATAAAATATACTATTAGATAATATTATGGTAGTTGTAAAAGATTTTATAATTTATCCAAAAATGTGTATATTCATACAAATAAACAACATTCACATCACGTATCATCTATAAACAAAGTTGTAATGATGCGAAGTTCCTGCCAAATCCTAGCAGGGTGGTTTTGTTCTTTGACTTGTAGACTATTTGAGAACAACATTAGTTTAGTCAAATTGGGTCCAGGCATATAATCATTGACCTTTTTTAAATTTCTATATATGTTGGTGCTTTCTTTGCCACCAATTTCTTGACTAGTGGGTATAAATTTAGAGGGAGCACTATAATAGGATGTCAAATAAGGAGGTACGTCAAACAGGGTTCTAACATTGTCTTCTATGCTACTTTGTTCCTCTCTACTACTATATTTGTTTACTTGTTTTTGCATATGACACAATATCTTGATTTGGTACTAGGGTTGGTAAATCACTTAGTTCCAAAGAGTACTTGCATTAGAAATATGTTTGTGGTTTTAAACAAGAAGAACAAAGCACTTGCATTTCATGTATATAGTGTTCAACAAGAAGACCAAAGTATCTGTATTTCATGTAAATTTTAATTCAAAAATAAAACAAAGTACTTGCATTTCATGTATATAGTTTTTAACAATAACAAATTATTGATTATGGTGACAACTATTGCTATGATCTTTATCAATGGTACGATAACACTCTCTTGTTATTTTCTTCATGAAAGCACTTAAATTGAGGATTTCATGTCCATATTGGATAAATATGGAGTAAAGATTACATATATTATACAAGGCATGCCCAATCAATAGGCATATCATATAATGGATAAATTAAAATTGAGTAGAGAACTAATCCTTTGTTGTTAATTATTGTAAGGGACGGTTCCAAATTTCATAGTGAGAATCTTATAACTATGACAATGATGTTTAATGTGAGGAGAGAGTTGAAAAACTTGAGAAGATAGCTCATGGACATGAAATGGTATTGGGTACTAAATTTCCTATTGCAGATTGAATAATTTAAGAAGATTATTTTAGCTATGAACAATTAGATTGTCATTTTTGTAACAAAAAAAGTGTTTGAAAGTTAAGAGAGGGAAATTCTAAGTCATGACAAAAGTTCCAATCATTATTATTTAGAGTAAGAAAGGATATTGTAGCTCCATTTTTTTCTTCAAAATAAAGTTTAAATAGGAAAGATAATAATCTAGTAACTAGGTGTTAAGTCTAGCTTAACAGTGTGGTCAAGTAGTGAAAAATATTTGGGTTTTTGTTAGATAAATATGACTTGCATTATATAGGGAAGTCAACAATAAGAGGATTGTGCTAAGAAACCTTCTAAAAAAATGATAGTTACAAAGTGATAGTCATAATGATAGTATTTTTATAACTAATCTACCTATGTAAGACATGACATGACCTGTAGATGCCCAAATGAAAGGAGAAGCTCCATGAAACATGATAGTCAATAAAGGAAAGTCATTGAAAAAGAAACCACAATCCATGAGTAAGAAAAAATCACTTAGAAGAAATAGTTCCAAGAGGATGAATGGTGTATAGTCCAAAATTTGCATCTAGACTCCACACAAAAGATAGGTGAACAACAAGATGCTTACACTCATTTTCATAAAAAAGAAACAAAAATGGTAGCAATACCAACCTAGATGATTACACTCATTTTCATTAAAAAGACACAAAATGTTAGCAATACCAACCTAGGTTGTCCTCAAATTGGAAATGGTAGATGCAAAACCAACAATACTCTCCAAGCTCCTTCTCCCAAGCTTCCTCCACTCCTTCCTAGATTGATAAAAAAACTACAATGAATGAGTAAATCCCCAATGCAAGAATTTTTTTTCAAAAATAAACTCCCATAAGAACCCTAATTCTGCATCTTCAATTATGAGGGTGACAAGTTGCACCTCCTCAATTGATCACCTATCACTTTCTACCCACCCCTTCACACTTTTGGTGTGAAGGTTCTTTTAAGCATGCCTAAGAATCCCATGCCTTATCGACTATTGAATTTCGTCACTTGTGAAAATGGATTCATAAAAGGGTCCTAATGTTCTAAAATTAACTTTTAAACCCATAAAATTACCTTCAATCCCTAGCCTTATGACCTAGGGTCATGAAAACACCATAAAATATTAATAAAACACATTAAAACTTGGACTTATAATGTCACCCTAATCAACTTGCACAAGACATTGCACTGGACAAAAAATAATAACTCTTACAAGCACATCACACACATTTTCCACATTACATAGAAGCACACATTCAAGACCTTATCCTCTCCAATGAGTTAGGTTGATTACACAAGAAATGCACATATGTGACCTTGGTATTTCTCCAGGTCCACTGGTCATGGACTAACTTGCACACTCAATTGCAAACATTAATCCATCATCATAATGAAATGAAACATGAAAGATACAACATATATCCATGTAATAGCATTTAAATAACTAAGAAACTCATCACATTCATTCATCCCATGACATTAGAATCATGACATTAACAAAATCAATCTTCAAACAAGATAGATCATAAATGCACTACATGTGATATCCACCAAAATCCGTCCAACCATATTAACATATGCTTATAGAACAAAGATAAAAAATCATTATATTAATTCTATTAGTTGCAAAGTACCACAAAAAAAAAACCATATCAATAAAGATAACATACATACACGAGTGTAATATCTCTATGGTAACACCAAAGTATGTCAAAGTCAAAATTTATGATATCAAAGCATCCATAATAAAAAAATGTCTATGTGGCTTGCACAAAATCAAATAAATCATATAAGTCCATGGTACTAAAGAGATAGGTATCACATAGGTGCAATGGTTTTGGTCTAGTAAAAAACAAATATGTTGATATTTGGCTAAGTCACATAATACAATCTTCAATGCACATAGTATCAAGTTTAAGGTCTGCATTGCTCTGCCTTGAAGAATTTTGGTCTACAGTTCTAAGGAAATTTTGGTATATGTAAAAGGAATCTAAATCCAAAGTTTCATGTCTTTATTTCCTCTAGTATCAAAGATAATAATGAAAAAATATTGGGTATGCCAATGACAATGTTACTAGTACAAAGTACATGTTTGGAATGCTCTGCATTCAATTGCAGAACAATATTTGGTTATGCAGTTTTGTGGGAGTGATTATAGGTGTCATAATAGTGTTTGGTCCAAGTGACGAGTGTTTTTGAGGTTTAAGTTTCAATTTGTGGATAATCAATTGGTGTATTTTAGTGTTACTTCACCAGCAGTGCTGACCTAATGTGTTTGGGTTCGTATAGAGTTAATGGAAGTGTTGATCAGACTTATGGAAGTTATTATAGGTACCCTTTGACCTATTTGGATCTGTTACAAGTTTTGAATTATGGTGTGAAGTGTGTTTGTTTGAATCTTGAGCTAACAGGTTGATGTATTACATGTTTAATTTAATTAGGCCAACCTAACTAATGATGTAGGTGTTTGAAAATGTATTGGATATAAATCTAAGTTCATTTCGGTGTTGTATATATGAGAGGTATGTAATTTAATGAAAATTGTGTGAATATAGTGTAAATGTGATGGAAGATAAGCAGAGCAGTGTGTGGAAGTGGTGTAGTATGAAGTGTGTTGGTTTAGTATTTTGAGCTCCAGTGGAATTGTATCTCCTGCATATTGTAGATGCATTATTAACAGTTCAAATATTGACAGTGAGTCAACCCTCTTTTCTATTTTCTCTTATTCTTTGGACAGTGAGTCCTTTAGATAGTGAGTCCAAAAGGCAATGAGCCATCCTCCAATATATTATGATGGGTTATAATATATTGTGAGCTAATCCTCACTGTGGTTTTTCCCTTTTGGGATTTTTGACATAAAAATTTGGCGTTCATGTGTTATGGGCTTTGATGATTAATTTCATGTTTTATTTCCTTATTGCAAATTGAATGCGATGATTTAAATGGATGTTTAAATATTTAAGTGGTTTCAAAGAATACTAGTTCACCCCCCTCTTAGTATTTTAGGTGTTCAACATACTCCCCTTATAATCTAAAGCTCACAGCAATAACAAAGATTGCACAAAAAATTCAAGAAGGAACAATATATTCTATTATCCCAATAATGAAATGGAATTACAATATGCAGAAGCTCACAATCTTCCCTTACAACATGTTCTTTTATTACAAAAATCTGCAACAATGGAGTCTTCAATACTATGTTGAATCTAGTAGCATTTGGGTATGTAAACCTGCAAATCTTAAAAAGCCATCTTCTCATAATGACAAGGCATCAATATAAAGAAGATTGTGAATGAGAAAAATACTATGGTTCTCCAAAATAGCATGAAATTACCACCTTAGAAAAACCACACCCCATTTGAGGAAAAATCATAAATTAATAATAAAAAATTCTAAATGCTCGCATAGCCTTCACATGGGCACCTAAGCCTCAACCAATCAAATTTGGTCAAACAAGATGTTTCGTTAATCTTTGATGACTCTAATGGCTCCATGCAAGAACATGCACTAACATGAAAAATTGGTCACTCAACATGCAAGAGCATGCAAATCATGAAAATCAACATACAAGGACATGCATTATAAAGTGGTCCCAACCTTGAAATGGACACCTAGGCTGGAATATTCCTTTGAAATGCTTTTGTAACCTTTACCAAAGTTAATTTTCCTCTAAAATTACAATTACAAATCACCATATGGGAAAATTATAATATTTTAAAATTTTAAATGATTGAATTTCCCACAAATTAGCCCACATTAGCCCTTATTGAAAATAACAAAAATAAGAAGCAATATTTTTGGTGATGCAAGATTTCTAGTTTGCTTAGATTCTCCTACGTTAGAAATGTCGGGTAGGAAGTTTATGAGCATAGGCTCACAAAATGGAGTTGAGTAGTATTACTAATCTTTCAAGTTGCAAGAAACTTGTAGCATACTCCAATGTTGAGATGGTACCCTGGAAAGTTTTCTTTCTTCTTCTTTTCCAACACTTTATCAGAATGCTCACCATCTTCCTCCCACAAATCTGCATCCTCTTCTTCCTTCCTCTTGTGGACTCATGTCCATCATGAACCATCCTCCACCACCTATGGTACTCTCCTCTCATCTTCCAATTACCCACTTCTCTTCTCTCCTCTTTCATGGGATCAATCCCACCATAGACTAGCCACCTCCACAAAATCTCATATGCACAATCTCTCACAACTTCTACATACTGATATGCAACATTTGTATTCCACTATGTCACTAAAAAATCCTCCTCTAACTCTTTAATCATTTCAACATGTAAATTCATTGCAAATTCAACATTATAAAACTCATTAAACTTTACCTTGATGACTTCTACTATCACAACATCCTCTTCATCTGCTACAACTTGTCTCTCTTTTCAAGGTTTACACCTTCAAGCTTCTCCTCCATCACTACTGCAAATTTTAATTTGGTTTCTTCTTTCATGCCTCCAACAAGGCATGCTGCAAATTTTCATTTACCATCTTCCACATTTATCAAAATTTCCTCCAATGGATAATTTATTTCTGCACTCCTTGCTTCTTCTTCCATAGCTGCAACTTGTTGTTGAACATAGGTTGTCATTGATGTCAAAGGTTGTCAGTGATGATAGATTTTATAGTCATAAGTGTGGCAAGGATAAAGGAGAACTTTGAATTGTCATTATATTCCCTTGGACTTAAAGTGGTGTATGTCTTATCAATGTTGATAATTTTACTGTCATGATGTAAAATCAAGAAATGTATTATTAGTTGTTGTTATATTCTTGCAATATCTTGCTTGCATCTATTATTTATACCTGTGGTGGTCCAAAAGTTTGTATTAATATGTTTCAGTTCAAGGATATATTTTGGGCAGAGAGATTTCTTTGGCAATACAATTATGGTCCACATTTCTTTCAGAAATGCATGTTTTCTCTATGATTTGGAAGGAGAGTGTGTCTACACTAGTATTATCGGTTTCTTGAGTTTTTAGAGGATATGTTCAACATGCAAAAATATTGAAGTAACAAAAGGTTCTTTGTGTCTTTCTTTCAATCAGTTAAAGTTTAAGACATGTATGGTAATGACTAATTGCATGCAAAATACAAATATTGTGTGTGGTATTAAGATAGAACCTACTTAAGGTTCATGTTGTGGCACACAACATCATGTTCTTTTAGCAGAAATAAAATTTAATTTAGAACACTATGTTACACGTTTCATGTAATTTTAATTTAGGTCCACCCTATATCATCCTGGCTATTTATAGATCCTTGATCGACATGGAAGAGTGTTAATGTAATTCCATGTATATATTTCAAATGTTCAGATGCATTAGTATGTATCTAGAAATGATCTCATGAATTATAATTACATTTATGTGAAGAAGAGTTGGTCGTTGGCACAAATTGAAGAGAAAGTGGTAAAGATATAAAGGACATTTATATTCCAGTGCATGTTCCTATATTAGAAGATCATATTAAGTGAGAAATAACATTATCTGTAACTCTGGCACAAGTTAAGTTACCTTGAAGATCCACAAGCTTTATCATTGTATTCTGGTAGGACTGATGTTCTACCTGCTATATTGTTTCAAGTGGGGATTGGTGTCTCCAGTAGGTTGGTGTCTACAAATACAATAGGGGCTTGTTGTCTTTGGTAGGTTGGTGCCTACTTTAATGTGTAAAATTCACTTGTACATTTATGTATTGTGAGGCTAGATTTGGATAGTAGATCCAAGCATCTTTTCTCACTATGGTTTTTCCCATCCTAGGTTTCCACGTATATATGGTGTTCTCTTATGCAAAAGTGTGTGCTTATGTTGTTCCTTGATCATTAGCTTTCTTCTTTGATTTAAGTATTTCTTCTAATATGTGTACTTGAGTTAATATTTTTAAATAGATTCGATCTATTGATTCACTGCCCCCTCTCAATAGATTGTGTGCCCTTCAATTGGTATAAGAGCTAAGTTACTTTGAAGAAGCCTAATATCTTAAGGTAGGTTCGAGATGACACAAGAAATTTTTTCTGGAAACAAAGCACCAATATTTTATGGATCAAATTTTATATTTTGGAAGGTTACGATGGAGTCCTATTTGATGGCTTTAGGAATGGACATCTGAATATTAGTTGTAGAAGGATATGAACCTCTTGAGAACCCTCCAAGGGATCAGGTCAAAAAGATGGCTTGTGAACTCAATGCTAAGAAAAGGAATACTATCTTATGTGGATTGACTAATTTTGAATTTATGAGTGATCTAGTGTTGAACAACAAAGGACATATGGGATAAATTAGAGACAATCTATGAAGGTGATGACAAAGTTAAAGATGCAAAGATACAAACTTATAGAGCTCAGTTTGAAGGTTTAAATATGAGGAAAGATGAGAGAATTGCTACATTCATGCTTCATGTTGATGAAGTTGTCAACCATATCTGATGTCTTGGTGAAAGTATGGAAGATAATATTGTTGTGAAGAAGGTATTTAGATCTCTCCCAGAAGTTTTGATCCTAAAATCTCAGCTATTGAAGAAGGTAAAGATCTAAATACTTTAAAATAGATTTAATTGCATGGAACTTTAATTACATTTGAGATGAGATTTGAAAGTGAATATTTTACAAGGAAAGAGGCTTCTTTTAGAGCATCTATGAAGAAAGTTGATCAAGATTCTAATTTTGGATTAGATCCAGAAGAAGCAAATTTTTTAGGATGCAACAAAGAGGCTCTGATAAGTATGAAGGAAAATTACCTTTCAAGTGTTTCAATTATGGAGAAGTAGGCCATTTTATGGCTAGGTATCCCCATAAGAATACTAACGATGTTCAGTAAAAGAATGGAAATAAGTCATTTTAGAGAAATTTTAGAGGTCAGAGGAAACATAAGAGTTTCTCCACTAATGAGGAATAATGCTACTCCATTGAAGAAGAATATGGTGTAATCAGAGATGAAAAAGAAAAGGTCATGTTCCTAGATTTTGAGACTACTAAAGGAGATGCAAAAAAGGGTTCTAGAAAAAATGAAGAAGAGGTAGATCTCATGGAATAATTGATGTGTGCTGGAAAGGAAATCAAAAGACTGAAGAATAGAATTGTTGAAGAAGTCAGAGCTAATGAAAAGGTATCTAAGGAATTGAATAATGTAGAAAAGATGATTTTTGAATTGAAGACCCAGACTAAAGAAGAAAAAAGAGTTGAAAAGGTTCTGTCATAAAAGTTGGTATCAAGAGATAAAGACTATGAAAAGATAGAAGCAAAAATTCTGGTAGTAAGTAAAGAGCTTGAGAAAGCAAACTAGTAGCGACAAATGAAGTGTGGTAAAAGTACTGAAACCCTATATCATATTTTTGGAAGTTAGAGAGATATGCACGTCAAAACCAAAATAAGTTTTGATGATCAAAAGAAGGTGATAGAACAAACTATGAAGACTACTAAGGCAAGCTTGAAAGTGATAGGCTCCAGAAGTTTGAAGTTTGAAATAATCATGGCAAGTGATGAAAGTATAACACATAATGATGGCTTCATTCAAGTACAAAACAAGAGAAAACGATCCAAAAGATAGGGATACAATACCAGATTAAATTTTCCTTTCTCTAGTTATTGTTTAAATTACAATAATTTTGGACATAAGGTTGTGGACTCTAGGAAAGCTCTGGTAATGAGAAATAGTTTTTTCAACAATAATACAAATTCAATATCATTTGTTTCAAATGCAACAAATTTGGAAAAATTGCAAGGAACTAGAAAAGAAATTTTATGAGTCCTCAACTATTGGAAAGTGGAAGAAAAGTTGTAGAGAGCAAGATTCATGAAACAAAAAACATCTAGAAGAAGGTTCTTGAAGAGAAGAATTCTAAAAAGTCAATGATAACCCAAAATGCACTACATGCTTAGAAGGAGAAGAATATGTGGATCATAGAAAGTGGTTGCTCTAGCCACATGACTAGAGATAAAAGTGAGTTCATGAATTTAAAGAAATGTGAAGGTGGTTTAGTGAACCTTGGAAATAATTCAATTTCCAAAATTTTTGGTAAGGGTACTTTAAGTCCTAATGGTGGAAAAGAAAAGACATGATGTTTTGTATGTTGAAGGTATAAAGCATAATTTTTAAGTGTTGGTAAAATGTGTGGCAAAATATAAAAGCTATCTTTTAGTGTTGAAGGTTGTGAAATCAGGGAATCAAGTACTGGTGAATTGATTGTAGAAGGAAGCAGGATATATAGTGACATTTATCATCTTAGTGAATTGAATGGGTAGAGTTGTCTCACTCCACAAAAAGATGAAAGCTAGCTTTGGCATAGAAGGCTAGGACATATGAACTTTGATCATATTGTAAAGATTAGTTTAAGAGGATTGGTTCAAGATATTCCAAAGATTAAGAAGCCTTAATCAATCAGCTACAAGCCATGTCATGAAGGGAAGCAGACAAGAAGCAAATATCCTGCTAAGGAGTATTCCACATCAAAACCATTAGATATGATTCATACAGATCTGTGTGGACCTACAAGGACTAAAATTGCACAAGGAGATAGGTATTTCATGATTCTTATTGATGATTACACTAGGATGATTGGATAACATTTCTAAAAGAAAAGTTAGAAAAATTTGAGAAGTTTAAGGTGTAGACACCTAAAATTTACTTTCTAATGTCATGACTAATTATTTAATTAAATATTTCCATCATTTCACCTTGGCCTCTGATTAATTAAATATTATTTAATTATTTCATTAAGGTTCATGTCCCTTATAATTAAATAAATCTAATTTATTTAATTATCACCACTCTGTCTACTATAATTAAATAATTAATTTTAATTATTTAATTAATCACTTATCTTTCTCCATAATTATATAAATAATATTTATTTAATTGATTTCCCAAATAGACTTTCCCTCTCACTTATTTTGAATTAAATTACTATTTAATTCAAAAAATCAATTTTCCTTTTTCCTCTATACTTAAATAATTTTTTCATTGTTTAATTATTCACTTTCCTCTGCGAACTAATTGATTTTGTCAAAAAATCATTCAACTTCCTCTTTCTCTTTCACTTCCGATCTTATCCCATCTCGTCTCAATTAATTACAACCATTGATCAAATTAATGTATTTTCAATCTCGATCATCCATTTTTCATCTGGATCTCTATAAATAGTGCTACTATTTATCATTTTGATTATCTCAAAAAATCTTGAATTTATTGGCTATCGTGCTATTGAGATAATTAATTAATCTTCAATATTTTGCTGGCATAGTCATAGACTTTGATTGCAGGTTACAAATATGAGGGAAACACTTATATTATAGTTGTGTAGCCTTGAGTTTTAACTATTTTAATGATGCAAAACAACTAAAATGCAAAACCAAAAACACAAAGAACACCTCAAAAGATTAGCCTAAGGAATGATAACACAAAGAAATAAGATAAAATGAAGATTGCAAATTGATATACCTTTATTTGCTGTTGAAATTCCTTGGTTGGCCCTTGTGAATGTAAACTTGTATGCTCCTTGGATGGCTATAGATATGACTAAATGCAAGATTGACAATATGATGGGATGCAAATGCAAATGGTTAAGTGGCTTGGAAAATGGCTAAGACAATGCTTACAAATTGAGTAGACAATTTGATAGCATAAGGGTGCAAAAATGGCTAAGTCCTTGAAAATTCATTAGAAGAGGGGTATTTATAGAGGAATTTGAATTCTCTAGAGAATTCAATGGTTGATATTTAGCCACCAAGGCCAAGATGAAGGGCTATGGTGAGTTGAGGACTCACAAGCCCTCACATCTTGACATGTGGAGGGTGAAGTGGCTTAGGATAAGATGATGTGTAAGTGAGGTGGAAGGAGGGTACATGATGTGGAGGAAGGACAAGTACCTTGGGGGATGAGAAGATTTCCTCAAAAAGGAACTTCTTCTCCCCAAGTTAGAATGAAAGTGACATTTGAGAAATTTTGGAATTCCTCAAAAATCTCCATGGTAAATGAGAAAGTGGTTGGAGAAATAAATGTGAATTAAAAATTCACATGCTTGGAAGAATCTTGTGGATAAGAGAGGGTCTCCAAAAAGGTTGGAGTTTGTCACATGTGGATGAGGTGACAAGTCAAATGTTCTAGAAGTTACATGGGGATAAGGTAAGCCTTGGAAGGATAAAATGTGAATTAAAAATTCACATGGGGAGGAGAGGGACCTAGGATAATAAATGTGAATTAAAAATTCACATGGGAAAGAGGGTCAATGCTAAGAAGGGTAAATGAAAAGGTTAACTAAAAAGGTATGCTAAATGTGGCCAATGGCTTTGATTAAGGTTGTGTAAACACTTGATTAAGAAAATTAATAAAAGATTAGAGGCAAGTGGAAAATGTAGGAGGATGTGACATTAATCTTTGATTAAGACGATGCACATATTAATCAATAATTAATTAAATTAATCCAGATTAGAAAGGGATTATGGAGGATGTGACAAGGAAAGATAAAAATGAAGAATTTTAAATTGATTTTATTCAAAAAGGTTAAATGAATAAACTAAATAAATTGATGTCTTTATTTAATTTAGAGAGGAAAAAGTCTAAGACAAAGCATTTAATTGTTAAATTAAATACTTTAGGGACTTTAGACAGAAAGTATAATATTAATTAAATAAATTAATATTGATAGAATGGAAGAATAGAAAGGTGAATTTGATCGTATGGGAGCGATCAAATTTAGATGTCTACAATAGAAAAATGGAGAAGAGCTATGGAGGTCATCCAACAAACACATGAATTCGGTGATATCATTTCATTTTATTTAGTGTTCATGCTTTTCATTGTGCTTCATAGTTGATTAGGATTTAAAATTACTGATTAAATACTTATTTTATTAATTCTTATTTTCCCTAATCACATCTGGTGAACCCAACATGAACACTAACCTTTATTGCCTAACCTTGTTGTTTGCGAGTTTCTAGTGTTTTCTACCTTGCAGGTTATAAGTAATTTATGGGGCTATAAAAATTAGAATTTTAAAGGCTCTTTGAGGAATAATAGACACCATTAGTGCATCTAGAAGTGTTGTTCAATAAATTTTCATATATTATACGTCATGTTTTGGTGCCATCTAACATTTTAAGCTTAAAAAATGCATTTTTCAGGCACTTTCTTTGTTAATCTGTACATTTGTACCAATTTTTTTAAAATATTGGACTATTATTTTATTATTGCATGTCTTAAATTTCTATTTTAAATTAATTTTCTTTCATTTTATTATTAGAAAATTAATTAACAGATATTTAATTACTTGGTGAAATTGCTCGTTCTTCCTTTTCACAATTTTTGAAAATACTAACCTGTCATAAAACAAGCATAACTTTCAAATCACTAATTAGATTATCAAGTTATTGCAGGTATTGGAAAGCTAGTTGAAATCAGAAATTAGAAATTAGGTTGTGGCAAAAAATTTGGATAAAATTATTGCTGAAGAGTACTAACAAGTGGGTTTTGCAGATTTTTAAATAGTTTAGGATTTACATTTCAATTGGTGCATAAAATTAACTCACATTTATATTTGGTGCATCTAAAATGAATCCTACAATCTTCACATTTACATTTGGTGCTCTAAAATGAATCCTACAATCTTCACATTTCAATTTGGTGCATCTAAAATGAACCCTACAATCTTCACACTTCATATTGGTGTTTAAAATTGACCCTACAATCTTCATTTTCCCTGGGTGCATTAAAATTGAACAACGCAACTTGCACATTTCAATTTGGGTTTAACAATTTACAAATCGCATTTTTCAATTGGTGCTTTAAAATTGAACCACACATTTCAATCCTTGGTGTAATTAAAAAGAATTGTTTGCTGCGATTGGGGAGTTATTGGTGTGTATGCTCTTCTCTTGCATGCTTGCGTGATCTTGAGAATCAAAAAACACCATTTTTCCTTTTCCTATTAGTTCCTTTCTTGTTTTGCGTGTCTTTTCAAACATTTTCTATGAAGGATTAAAATGAAAAATTCATATTTTGATTTGGTTAATTAAATAACAAGTGTCTTTTAATCCTAAAAGAGTGTGTGTGTATATTCTCTTCTCTTGTGCACTTGCATGATATTGAGAATCAAAAGCACCACTTTTTTCTTTTCATTTTATGGGGCCTATCTAGTGATTTCATCACCCTAGAGGACAAACTCAACTCTAGCATTCTAGTGGAGTATAAATAACGGGGCATTAATAGAAAGACATGCCTCTTGGAGGTTGTGAGTCTATCATTTAGGCTAAGCTCCAAAGAACTTTATACCCTGGGGAAGTGAAGGAGAAGGGTGGGTTACCCTCTTCTCTTGGATATTTGAATTTCTTGCACTTTCAAATTCATGGATTAGATGTCACGTGCCCTTGTAGCATATAGAGGATTCCACCAACTTATCCAACCAAACAATTCCATTGTCCATCCTAATCCGAACTCACTACCATGCCTTCAATTTACTTTGATATGCTTCTTAGGGAACCTGAATACCAATTAATCCACAATGGTAAATGTTAACAAGCCATAGAACTTAGAAGACAATTCACTCATCCTCCACACAAACCAAGCACATAGATAGTCAACCACCCATCTATCCATCTTACCAACCATTCATAAGCTCTAGTCCTCCATCTATCTACTCTCACTATCAAGAGTCACTTGACACAATCCATACCATTGATCCCGAACAAACGTCCATTAATTACCCTTATCCTAACCTTGACAAGGGAAACCAACCTTCATGTTGGACACTAGGAACACTGAGAGGGGGGGGGTGAATTAGTGTTCCACAATATTTAATTTTCAAATAAGATCTTAAACTATCAACAACAACAACTGAACCCTTAATAGCATTCATAGTATATAAACATAAGTAAACATGCAAACACATTAAGGAACACCATAACACCAATATTTTTACGTGGAAACCCTGTTAGGGGAAAAACCACGGTGAAGATTAATCCACAAAGTATACTCTGTTAAAAGTATGACAAAAGGGGAATGCACTTGCATTCAAGCACACTTCCTAGAGCTCACTGCTCAAAAGAAAAGGATCACTGCCTTACAAAATATATTTTATATTACAAAAAAATGTTGAACTAGGAAAATAACATCTACATATTCCTGGATTCAGTTCCAATGAAGCACACAATCTCTTATCCAGTCACACTTTTTCTTTGTTCTGCTCTGCATACAAAAACCCTTTTTTTGTTCAGATAGATCTTCTAATATTACTTCATATGACTATTCTATTCTTTTTTGCTCTTACATTTTCACTCTTCTTGATCCTTACACGCTTCTCTCCTCATCCAACCATATCAAAATGACTTTCCAATCACCTTTATATACCCGCTAATAAGAATTTCATTATATGTCAGCTTCAAAACAAAACATAATACTTTTCCTTATGTCGGCCCAAATCATTAGTTAGAATTGGTGTGTACCCACACAAGTTGGCTAGACTATAGTAGGGGCCCAAACCAAAATTCCAAACATAAGAAATAAATAAACACATACTCCACATACATCGGCAACATGCCATATACACTAGGTTGGCTAGAATGAGAAAATAAACAGTAAGTCATTCTACTGAATCTCTTAACTCGTACTCTAATTAATGTGACAACACAAAAATTTCCAATATGATAGCATGCATGCTAAACAATCTTCCCTGGGGATCTACACCACATACTAGTGATCCGATGCAGTATTTATATCAACTTTTCAACCAAATGTTCTATTCTTCATACATTCTATTGGTAGATTACAAACTCTTACTTATCTTGCTGGTAGGAGCAACTTCAACACTGCAGACCATACTGCTAACTCCAGTTTCCATCAATGACAACACAAGAAGCCAAAAGATAGTCACTCAAATCCATATTCCAACACTTCCATTAATCCATTCCAATCCACTCCATCCCAATCCATGACCCCATCGAATAAAAATACATTTATTCATGCAAATTCTATCATTGTCCAAAATCGCATTTCATTGCCTAAACCTGGGGATATACGTCAAAAGGAAAATCCAAATCATGACATCATAACTTCATCCTTATGTCAAGATCAAGGTATTTCTTGTGATCCCATTCCATCCCATGATCCTATGCTTAAATCTATTCAATAAATCCTTCTAGATAACCATGGTATCTAAGATAAACCTATCTTTGATCAATATCCTATCTTTGATCAAGATCCTACCATTGATCAAGAAATCCAAAATTATCCCCTTCCATATCAAGATCAATCCATTGCTTCCATACCCCCTCATGGTCCCCTTTCATATCAAGAGCAAAGTATCCCTTCCATACCACCTCATGACCCCTCTCTAGATCAAGATCAAAGTCCATATTCTACCCCATCACATGATCCTAACCTAGTTCAAGATCAAACCATCCCTTCATCTCCATGTCATGATCCCCTTTTTTCTTATAACCAAGAGAAAACTATACCATTTACAACATCCCATGATCCTACCCTAAGTCAAGATCAAATCACCCCTTCATCTCCATGTCATGATCCCCTTCCATGTCATAACCAAGAGAAAACTATTCCATCTACAACATCCCATGGTCCTACCCTAAGTCAATATCAAAGCACCTCTTCATCTTCATGCCATGATCCTAATCCTCGACAAGATCCCATCACCCATATCCAATCTACCTATGAACCCCCTACTTATCAATTGGGTTCCTCCACTTTCTTCCAAGCTGGTCTACTACAAGAGCCTATCATTCACTCCATGCCATACCCTCCTCAAAATGGACTTGCATCTTGTTATCAAAACAACAAGTATCCCATTGGAAAAAATATTTGTCAAAAAATGCATTATCAAGGCAAAGGCTTAGGCCTACATGAGCAAGGAATACTAGAACCCATCCAAATCCAAGAAAATACTAATTATTATGGCTTTGGCTATAAGTCTCTAGACGTTTGTACCCTTCCATCCACCCAAATCCAAAATCCTACCATCTAAATACAAATGTTCACATTACCCATCCTCAAGATGTATCTGGGGCCCTTATATTCCAAATCCAAATCCTTCTTCCCTTCCATCCATTTTGGGTCCTAATTTCCTAAAGCAAAGTCCATCCCCCCATCCATCTTGGGTCCTTACATTACGTCACCTCACATTCCTATTCCAAAACCCCATTATCCTCTATATCCATCACCTCATATCCCTAATCAAGATCTACAAAGGCACACACCCTTGAAATCCTTCCAACATCCTACCTACATCAACCCATTCATAAGACCGCCATATAATTCCTCTCCACCCACTAGTCCCATTGCTCTTGGAAGCAATTTGGATGTCAAATATCAAATGCATAAAGCTAAAAATCCACAAAAATCCAAGGATCAACATGTCCCATCAAATAGACATGGAAAAAAAAGAAAAATATGATCCAAAATCAAAAAGATAAATCACAAAGGCCACAAAGGCCCATGAAGAAAAAATCAAAATAGAAAACCATGTAGATTCCAAAAATACTCATAGAATCAATGCATCCCAAAGAAAAATAAAAATTGGCATCTAAACTTGTTTATCCAAAAACTCCATCCAATTCTACATCATCCACCCCATCTAAATATCCTTTATCACCACCATCCATTTTGGGTCCTTATATCCCAAAATCCCCATCCACTCCTCCATCTAAATCTCCAAATTTAAAATCCACTTCTCTTCCACAACTCCACCACCCTTCAAAGTGTGTGCCAATGTTGATCTTGCCAAAATTTCCATCCACTCATCCACAAGTCTTCCATCAACCCATCCATTATCCAACATCCATATTTCATCCTTCCATCTCTCTTATCCAATCCTTTGCATAAATGGACATATCCCTCACCATCTTCCCATCCATTTCATCCCCCTTACCATCATTCTACCAATGTTTATGAGCATACCTCCAATTTTCCATGGTCTAATGGAACACATCTTCAAGGGATACCACCCATGGAACTAGATTCTTGAGTCCTTCCTCCATCTCCCTATCATGCATCCACTAGATCTTCCAAATCCACTTATCCATATCCTTATCCATCTCCATCCATCCTATTCCTGAAAATTCAAGAAATAAAAAGAGTAAAGAGAAATCATTCATCCAATGGTGAAAACCACTTCTTGTGGTGCCTTGGATAGGTACCATGATGAAAACCTGGAAAATAGGCATTACGTGTAATCAATTACCCTCTTGAACTTTACACTTGGGGGAAAGTTTCATCCATGCTATCCTACTGACCACACCCCCCTTTATCCCTCATTTCCTATCCATTATCCTATCTAAATCCATACCCCCTTTTCCCTCCTTTGATCTTGAAAAGGCTAAGGATCTTCATATACATCATGAATTATATCCTTTGATTCTTCTTGTCCTATCCATATCATTGATTTGATATCCCTCATCCTATCCAAATCCATCTTCCCTTCCCATATTTGATCTTGATGAAGAGCCTAGCAGTCAAATATCAATGCATCCATATTCTTTCCATTCATCTTCCATACATACCTTGATCTTGATAAGGACTGGGGAACAAACATAAATCATGTTTTAGACATAGTCCATTTCTATTCAACATCATCCTTGGAGATCATATCCTAAATCCTCCATTCAATAATCCCCATGTATCCTATCCTTTACTAGGGAAATCCATTATCCTTTCATACCTATCACAAGGCTTGGTTTTCCTTTGTCATTGGTTTCAATATTCCAATCCACCTATTCAATATCCTTCCACTATCCCATCCACACCATCAATAAATACAAGTAGACATCAAACATAGACATGTGCTTCCAAACCATCAAACAACACACTTGAAACATGTGATTTTAATGTAAAATATTAGAGAATGACATCAACCTAGATAGGATGCAGTCAAAACAATCATTTTCCATCATGAACATTTCCTTATCATCCATCACTTGTCTTATATAGGATGTATCCTTCTCAAAACTAGACACTTTTCTTATATGAGATGTTTCCTTCCTTAAACCATACATGACCCAAATCCATCTTTTAGTCCTTCTCGCACCTTGGAAAAAGATAGTATTGTTTTTAGTAGCCAAAATCCTTCTATTTGCTGGCATGAGAGGTCAGACCTCTGAAGCTATCCCACATTCTTGCATTTCAAAGTTGAGATAGAAAGTTACTTGATATCTTTGGGTCTTTTGGAATTTGAAGTTTGGTGTGCCTGAGAAGGGTGTGTTATGTAAGGGGGAGCCAATTCCACCAAACTTCTAAGCTATCTGCTCTGCATAAGTGCTGTTCAAATTTATCCACAGTGGAAATACAACAAATATTGTCTCTACCAGCCTAGGACTTGTACTTGAATGTGCTTTTATCTCAATTTCAATAGTTAAACAAGAAAAAATAAAACTCAAGACATTGTGTTTTATGTGTGTGTATCCAAAACAAACAAACAAACACCACACCCAAAACTGACAAACTAGGCCTACATACCAAAAAAAAGCTTGAAATTTAAATTTGTTTAGACCAAGGGCTTGTTCACTTCATTTTTGCCACCATTCATTCATCCATCACCTCATCTTCTTGCATTAAACATTACCCATAGGTCAAAATTTAGGTCATCATTTAAGCTTGCCTAAACCTCTTGTATAAACCTCTTGATTAGGAAGCCCATAAAACTTAGTCTAGACTATAGCTTCAAATCTGTATTCTCTTAACCTCATCTTTCAGAAAATAGTCATCCTAGTCCTTGTCATTTAGGTTGGCTCCTTAGCTCATTAGTCCAGTTTGAGACCACCTTGTCAGCATATCTTATCAGTCTTTACTTTACCCAAGGCCATTGATAATCAGATTAGTTGCTATACCTATCTTAGTTTGATTAGCAACCACATCTTAGGTTTTCCAAAGGTTTTAGGCTTCATACTAGTTCATACTATTCCATCCCTTCATTCCACATTTTGCATACTTTAGTCATAGACTATCGCCACCTTGAATCTTAATCTAGGTATCATTATTAGGCATCCTATATATTCAAAAATACAAAAAAAATAACTTAGGTTGCATACCTTCCATTGCATTGGAATATCTTAGGCTTCATACACTCCACCACCATGTCTTCCCTTCACCTTGATATGCTTGCTAGTCAAGTTGAATACCAATTAATCTGCAATGGTCAAGCCCAACAAGCCATAGACTTCAAAAGACAATTCATCCAATCCAAATACCAATCACCCACAACCCATAGTCAACCACACATCTATCCCTCTTACCGACAACTCATAAACCCTAGTCCTCCATCCATCTACCCTCACTATCAAGAGTCCCTCAACATAATCCATGCCATTAATCCACAACAAACATCCACTTATCACCCTTATCTTAACCTTGACAAGGGAAACCAAATTTCTACTAATCCCTTCCAAGCCTCCACATCCTATTCTAGTCCATCATTCACTTCTCCATTCCAAGTCTCCATATCCTCTTGCATTCCTTCATCCACTAATCCATTCCTATTCACTCCATCCCAAGCTACATTTAGTCATGAAAATACATTTAGTCAGGGAAATCATATCCTTGTTGAAAGTCACATTCCAATACCTAAACTTGGGGATACATGTAAAAAAGAAAGTCCAAAGCATGACATCATAACTCCACCTTCATGTCAAGATCAAAGTGGTCCACCCCATGACCCCATCCTTAAGTCCATTCAGGAAGTCCTTCTAGAGAATCATGGCATCCAAAATACACCTATCCTTGATCAAGATCCCATTCCCAATCATGTCATCCAAGACAAACCCATCTTTGACTAAAACACTACCATTGATCAAGAAATGCAAAACGATTCGCTCATTGACCTTTATGCCATTCATGATCAAATATTTGAGGTTGATCCTACCAAACTATGAACACCATCATTTACCAAAATGAGACACTTTCCTCCTTTGGAAAAATAGATGATCTTCCTCTAGAAAAAGAGTCTCCTTCTCTGGACATATTTACAAATGATCAAGCTATAGCTGAATTCATTGGACTCTATGATAATGACCATAAGAAAGGTTTTGACATCAACTTGGAAGCACCAGTAGAATCATCTGAATTTGATATGTCACAAAATAAGACCAAAGATATTAATTAGAAATATATCCAACATTTCAATGAAGCTACAACATCTTATCAACTAGGATCATCTATCTTTGTTAGAGCAGGCTTTTTGGCAGATGAGAAAATGCAAAGTAATGATCTCCACATACACAATGATGGGTTAGCATCTTGCTTTCAAAATGAAAAATACCCCATCGCAAAGAGAATATGTCAAAGCATGCAGTAGCAAGGAAAATGACTAGGCCTACACGAGTAAGTCATTCTAGAACCAATACACTTTCATGAAAATACTAGACATAAAGGTCTTGACTATTCTTCAATAAAAAAATCAAACGATGTTAGTGTGTCACCAAAAAATGTATAGTTGGACATTTTTACGCTCACTTGAGTCTCTCTCATGGACTTTGGCTTGATTTTTCCTAAATTTAATGTTGTAATGTGGTCAACACATTCACATTAGGTCTTGGACCCTTGAATTCTAGGATGTCTTGTAAGAGTGTTGTAACCCACTTTCACACTTTTCTAGGACCCTTTCATTATAATTCACTTAAATAAACCATTTTTATCACTTACCAAGTCTTATTTCAAAGTTTTGTAAAGATTTGTAACAAAATATCATACTTTTCTAGGCTTGTCATCAATAATTTGACCCTTTTTTATGTTTAAATGACCCCTTAATACACTTTTCGCCCCTGCTTAAGTGTATTTTTGAGAATATTCCCATTAAACAACATTAAATACACTTTAATCCACAACACCCAGTAAAATTGCCCCAATGGGACCAAGTCACCACTTGGGGCGACTTAGTCCCATTGGATACAAAAATCAAAATAGTTTTAATTTTCTAGCAGGATTTTATTCTCTTAACCTTGAGGTTGGCCTGTGATGTGTTATTCGAGAAATATTGTAAAATCAAGTATAAATAAAGGGTTTTTTCTCTCATTTTCACCCCCAATTAGTTTTAGTGCATTCATTCACACATTAGATTACTTTCATTCATAATCCTCAAGCATTCAAGGTATTCTCAAGCATCCATTGGAGCATCTTGTTGCATATCTTTAGATTTCAACATCAAGGGTTTGGTGAGTTTGTGACATTGTATGTTGTTCATTCATCATTCTATCGTTATTTCATTTCATTTTCTAGGGTTTGATTACCAAATTGGGGTTTGACCAAGGCAAACCCCTATTCTCTAACCCTTAACCCTTTTCCCCCTCTTTGCATGTGTGTTTGTAGGTCTTATATGCATATTTTTTAAAGAGGAAAGTGTTAAAAAAGGTGTTGTCAACTCATCAAAGTCATTCAAGTCAAAAAATCCCTAATTAAAGCTTGGAGACCTCTTTCAACACGTTTTCTATAGAATTTAAACTAGACACCTGTCATGAAGGGAAGTGCAAACCAAAAGCTATAGATTCCTGCCCCTAATTTCTAGAGATTCCTAGGTGGACTAAGTCACCATTTGTGGCGAATTAGTCCCATTTCTAGGCTTGAAAAGTGAATTTTACATTTCTGAGTACCCATTTGGCAGAAACCTGTTCTTGCATAATCTCCCCGAAATAGGACTAAGTTGCCCAACTTGACATAAGTGTCCCAGTGGGATTCAACAACAAAATCTGTAGGATTCCAGAGCCTCTCTACATCGTATTTTAGTTTCCAGGTGCACATCTCGAATCTTGTCCATTTCTGTTATTGTTTACTTGCATTCTTAGGTCATTTTGCATACATCAATGTGTTTTCAAACAACTTGCATATCTTAGGTTTTGCATTAATATTCATTATCTTTTATCAGTTCTTTGCATTTAGGACATTGCATTTAGACATATTTCAATCATACTAGCATTATTTTGTAGTGAACCTCCAAGTTTTTGTGGGATACCTTTCTCCTTTTAGGTGAAAAACCCTAGAAGTGTAAGAGAGCACCCTCCTACAAAAATTTGTGGTTCAATTAGTGATACCTCCATGATACCAGGGGACACTTTATTTGATACAAAGATCAAAATGGAGGCCATGAGTAGTTCTTACCATAAGGTTGTTTCCAACACTCCTTCCATCCACACCATAAACTATCATTCCAACATAATTAAACCCATGAATTGAAACCAACAAAAAAAAAGTCTTACAAATCCAAAGTTCAAAATAAAATGTCAAAAGCCATTGAATCAATCAAAAATCCAAGTGGAAAAATGAAGTTAAAATGGATCCCAAAGAAAAATGGATCAAGCAAAGAAAATATTCCAAATCCAAAAGTAAATCAAAATGTGAAGCCACATGAAGAAAAGAGGACTCCCACATATAATAAATGTCCACCTCCTTCGAAATGGTCATCAAGAAAGGCATATAAAAGTGTTGGTTCCAAATGCTATCCCAATCAAAATTCCAAACTTTGCCATCCAACATCCCAACTTTGGAAAATAAAAAGTGATTCATCCAAACATTCAAACAATCCTTCCACATCTGCCATCACCCCTCATTCCAAAATACATACCTTGAATGAATCCGTCACATCATGGTAGCAACTCTTTATCACAAGGAATCTCATGGCATTCTATTGCGATATGTGTATTTTGATAAGGCCAACTCTAGTATCAACAAGGATCACAATGACATCGATCAGTTATATGCAAGTGTTATGATCCTGACAAGGAAACTACTTCATAAAGGTCATTATTGGCATATCATGGTGCCAGTCTCTGCATCAAAACCATCAATGGATTCAACACAATCAGTGATCATCTAAAATATCAAGACCTGAAAAAATATAAAAAAATGAGAAAAAGGTCTTAAAAAAAACAAAAGAATAAAAAAATAAAAAAAATCATTACCTTGATGAAAACCTGGCAAATAGGCATCTTGGTGACACCAAAGAAATAAAAAAAATCAAGAAAAATAGTAAAGAGAAGAATTTTGTCCAATAGTGAAAACCATTCTTATGGCACTTTGGATAAGTACCATGATGAAAACTTGGAAAATAGGCATCATGTGTAAAATCAATTATCTATGTGGACCATTACACTTGGGGAAAAGTTGTCTCATCTCCCGTACCCTTCACATGACATTTCTGATGAATTTCCATTTATGCATCCAAGCCCTATCATTCCCATTCATTTTCCCACCAACTTTGATCTTGATAAGGACTGGGGTACAAACATAAATCATGCCTTGGGGGAAAAATCTTGACATGTACATCCTTTGGTCATACACTATCCATGAAATATCATGTCATAGCCTTCATAACATTATCGAAACCCATACCTCAAAGGAAACAAATTATCCGTATGTGACATAGTCCTTGGAGATCATATGTTAATTCTACCATCTAATAATCTTCATGTCTCCTATATTTTACCAAAATCAATCCATCATCCTTTCATACCTATCACCTGTCTTGGTTTTCCCTTGTCAAAGGTCTAAGGATCCTCCATCATCCCATCCAGTCCTAAAGAAGTCATTCCAAATACAACAAACTTAATCCATATAATCTTGCTATGCACCCTAGTGCATCATCCAAAACATTCCTTGGCCTTATTTCTATCCTTTCTACAAACCTTCATCCTTTAGCCACAATATTGTCATCCTCATGTTGTTTCGAGATGTGTCCTTCCTACTTTAAACAACATCGTCATCATCATCACCACTTGTCCATTGGTTTTTAACTTGACTAGGAGTAAGATCATGGTTGTCCTAGGATTCTTGTGTGTGCTTGCTCACTTTCTTGTAGGAAATATTCAAATGCATTTGTCATGGTCCTTATAGTGCATCATCCATAGTAAAGCTTTGTCATCCCTCTCATAGTTGACATGTTACATCTTTTTCCTTTCATATCCACCCGCAATAAGGCTTACCTGCTCTCATCCTTGATAAATTGGTCCTACACTTGACTGGAGGCATATCCTTGACACATGTCTTCATTGGATTCTACACTTGTCATTAGAGGTCAAAACACAAAAAGACAAAAAAACATAAAACATTCGAAAACCCCAAAAAATCAAATATCCACAAAAACACAAAAAATTAAAACATGTCAGAAAACCCAAAAACATTCAAATAACTTTCAAAAAATCCCAAAAACAAAGTCAAAGTCAGTCATGTCAGTCTTTGTCATTATTGAACTGCATTGCCTCTGTGACTGGATGTAAGCAAGGCCATTTGTCAATGTGCCCCCGAGGCATTAGGTCAGTCCTTTAGGTATTGTCAAATAAAATCATGATTCAATCCTTTGTTAGTGAAACAAAGTCAACGGTCATGTTGAACTACAAGGTCTCTACACATTGCTACGTAGGCAAGGCCATCTATCGATGTGCCCCCAAGGTCCCCTAGGCCAGTGTTTTAGGGATCATCGGGTCAGTCAAAATAAATAAAAAATTGTCAACTCAGACACGACATAATCATTTGAACTCCACAAAAGAATCCTGAGTCAACAAGACAAGCAAGCCAATAAGTCTCCAAGTCAAATCAGTCATTTTTCAAAACAATCAAACCGATCAAATCAATCAAAACCAATGGTCTTATACATGATGTGTCCTTGAAACTAGACCTTGTCACTTGTCACACTTTGTCATTTGCCTTATATAGGTAGTTACATGATCGAAAATAGACTTTACATCTTATACAACATGTTTCTTCCCCTGAAACCGAGCCTTGTCAAAACAATCAACCCATCTCTCACTTCATCCCTTAGCCCACTAGCACACACTTATTGGAAAACAATCTGAATTACTATTGACCTTGTTGGTCTATTTTTTCTTATCTTTTGGATTTACTTCAGTCATGTTACTATCCACCTTGAGGATATCCCATGAAGGATTTAGAGGAGCGATGATGTCTCATGAATTGTCTTTTATTTGATTATTTTCTACTGTTTGTCTTGACAAAAAGATTGGGGAAAAAGATAGTATTGTTGTGTGTCTATTGACCATTGCTTGTATTTTTCTTTGGTTCATCTTTTTGATCTTTTTATCTTTCATTGGATTTATCTTTTGACCCATGTTATTCCTACTCAAGGTCACTACAATCATTTCATATCATGGTGTGCTTTGACATGGTATAAATTGAGGCAAGGTCTATTATTTCTGTGTGTCTTGTCTAATGGTTGTATCATCACAAATGCACCAAGAGTGTCATATGCCTTGTGAGTGTTGGGGAATCCTATTGTCTATTTCTTTGTTTCCTTGAGAGTCAATCCATGCATTGGATACATTGTCACCTTGGTCGTATATACCCTGGTGCATAACATCCATTGCTATATCAAATAAAGGTTGCTAATCTCAAAGTCAACATAACACATCATCATCATCATCATCACTGGATTCATAATCATTTTTTGGCATCCATATTTTAATCTTTTCATCCATCATTTTCCATCTAACATTTCCTTCTTCTCTTCTTTCAAGAGATCACCCATGTAATTAATGCATAGGTAATCTCTTGAGGGGGCATCAATCATCTCAATCATCTCATTTTTTTCTAATTTTCTATTTCTCATGTGACTAGGAATATCATCACCTTCTTCATCTCTTCAAACTTTTCTTCTTTTCTACTTTTCTTTTCTTTGAACCAATGTTACTTTGAACATTACTTCAAAGAGGGGAAAAATGTAGACACTAAAAATTGTCCTGATTAAATAATTTTATTATTTAATTAGATTAACCTCATTCCTCTAAGTTAATATTTCTTATTATCCATTTAATTAAATAATTTTGATTATTTAATTATTCTAAACTATTCTCTAATGTTAATTAAACAATTTAAAATGTTTAATTAATTGACCACTTTTTAAATAATTATCTTTAATTACTTAGTTCTAATATTCTTCATAATTAAATAAATATTTTTATTTATTTAATTATCCATGTGGGTATGAATAAATAAATTATTTTTATCTATTTATTACACTTGCTTTCTTGAATCTTTCCATCTTTTTTCTCTTCAGTCAACTCTATCTCAATTTTGGAATCTAAATCTTTCCTAAATCATCAACTTTCCCTAATTTTGGAAACATATTCTTCATCCACTAGTCAACTCAATCTTCAAAATGGAAAATTTATGTGCACAATTATCTATTAATCAAATAATTTAATTCATAATTATCTCTTCAATCTTCAAAATGGAAATTTCTATTTTGTAGTTGAGTCGACTCTACTTATTTTTTTAGTTATCTCATGTCTTCATCCTCATCTATTATTTGATTTTTCCTCAAAAAGTTTATAAATAAGATCATTTCTTCATCATTTTGGATCTCACATCTTATGAAAATGAATTATGTCAAAATATTTTATCAGTCAAATCAATCATCAGTCATATTATTATGCTGCTAAAATTTAGTATCCACATCCAAAGACGAAGCAACATCACATGATTTCTTTTTGAGGTTTGTAGTGGGACTCATAAATTAGATATTTAAATTTGATTTCTTTATTTATGTTTTCATGTTATTTTAATTTCTTTAATTTATGATTTCAATGCATACATTTTTGGTTCTGTAACAAGAATGTGAAAAATGATGGAGTCGTAGACGCCAAAGCTATGAATAGAATAGGTCCCACATTGACTCTGAAAGTGGCCAAAATGTACAATAACACATCATATGTCCCCAACCAAGTAGCTAATGTGATACAAAATATTCAAGAATTGGGGCCCCCAAGACAACCAAGGCAATACCCACGAAGACAATACACTCCTTTACCAAAACTAATGGAATCTGTCCTAAAGAAGCTAGTACAATCAAATGTTATATAGCTCCAAGAGGTGAAACCATACAACCCAGGACAATTCAAACCCTCTTGGTGGGATGACAATGCCTTTTGTGAATATTGCTACATCAAAGGGCATAAAACCTCGTCATGTCATTAGTTGAAGAACATGATTCAAAACCTAATTGAAAATGGTCCCATAGAGGTTGATGGACAACCAAAAACTTCCAATAAAGACCATATGATTTTCAAGAATCCATTGCAAGACCATGGTTTCGAAAAAACCTCTAGTTCAGGTCAAAAGACAAACAACCATGCCAATTATACCAATGCCTCTTTTGAATACAAACTTATTAATCACCTCCGAGATGTTGATGGTCATGTTAACACAATGACCATTAAGAAGCAACCTGAATGTGTCATTACTACTCGCAGGGAAAAGATTACCATAGCTGCGCCCCCTCCAAAGCAGCCACAATCCAAAGTCCAATACAATATTGTGGACCAATTGAGAAAGAAACTTGCACATATTTCCATCTTTGAGCTTCCGCGTATATTGCTTGAACACAAATCTATCCTCGATAAGGCTATGAAAGAAACCTCTATCCCTACTGACCTGGACGTCAATCGATTTAAAGCCATGGTTGGATAATTGGCCAACTCCCACCATGTCTCTTTTTCTGACAAAGATTACTCTACATCGAAGTCAAACCATAACAACCCATTACACCTCAAGGTCTTCATCAACAAACACAAGGTCAAATGAGTCATGGTAGATGGTGGAGCCAGAATGAACATTTGCACTTTAAAACTGGTGAAGGCATTGGGCCTCTCTTAGACATGTGTGGACACAAATAAGAGCATTGTTATCAAATCCTATGATGATGAAGAATGTTCTTCTGAGGGTGTTATCACACTACCTATCAAGGTTGGACCTACAATACTAGATACCACATTCCAAGTCCTGAATCTTGAATTCCCATACAACCTAATCTTTAGCTGACCATGGATTCATGCCATGAAATCCATTCCATCCACATTCCATCAATGTCTGAAGTTTCCTTACAATGGCACCGAAATCACAATCATCAACAATCCTGACCCCTTTTAGTATTGTACCAACTTGAGGGGGGTTCCTAAACACCAAGTGCCTATAAACCATGAAGCTACAATATCCACTCCATCCAATTATGTTGAGACATCCACTTTGACTAAATCCTCCACATCCACCATCCCATTCAACGATCCCAAGATTCAGATCTAGGACAACGGGTGTGGGGAGTACCATATGAACACTTCCTACTACATCACTAAGTTACCAAAGTCTCCACAGTCCTATGGTAGGCTGGTCTATAAGATGGAACCTAAATTTTTCATTAAAATTCCTCCCACCATCACCTTCACAAACTAGGGAGAGTTAAACAAAGAAGACATTAATGAAATTTTAGATTGGATTTATAAAGATGAGGAAGATCCGTAGCCACTATCAATAAAATAATATGGTAAAGGCTTCGAGCTCATGAAAAAAAAGGGTTATGATGGAATCAGTGGACTTGACATACATAAAAATGGAATAAGAGAACCCTTGATTCCTCTTAAATGGAAAAATAAATTGGGACTAGGGTTTGTACCAATTAGGATTGGCACTTCAAGTACTAAGGTGCTTTCAAATAAGGATGTGAGTGCTTTGGAAGACGTTGAGACATATGAAAATCCTATTGACATCTATTATAGCGACACCAAATCTAATTAATATGAGTTGGATTCTTGTACCACTAGTGACTATGAGCTCGACCATGTCTTTCATGAGTCTGATACACCTTGCCCATCCTTTACCAACCTCATAGATATTAATATCCATGTCGATTCCTTTTGGGACATCAATAATACATCCGTATTTACCCTATTCATTGCCTCCCCATCCTTTAGTAACACTGATGATGGCATTCCCCTCATTTACCCACAATTGGTTGATTGGGACCAACACGATCCACCCACCTTAGACATATTTGAAAATGATGAATTCATCATTGAATTCATGGGTTTGCGAGAAGGAATACCACATGGGGATCATAAGGATGGTTTCACTATAGACCTTGATGCTATAGCATATCTCAGCGAGACTGTACCACCATCCATTTGCAAAATTAGCAAAATAAAAATAAAAAATGAAAGGTCTTTAGGTGAAAAGCACAAGGCACCTTCTGACTAGGAAAAAGAAAAAACAAAGGACGTATCCAAGGGCGAAAACCTCTCTGAGGCACCCAAGGATGGAGGGTTGGAATTTCTCCTTGTTAATCAAGAGATATCCCCAATTCTGATTGAAGAAGTAATGGAACTCAATAAAAGTACAACAGAGAATCCTAAAATTGTTCTCTTTGCAACATCCCTAACAGAAGAAGAAAAATCAAAATTTCAATATTTTTTCACAGAATGTCAAATCAATTTTGCATGGTCTTATGTTGATATGCCTGGATTGGTCCTTGCATTGGTCCTGCATCATTTACCATTGCTTCCAAACACAAAGCATGTCAAACAAAAGCTTAGAAAAAAGCATCCTTAGATAGCTCTACTGGTCAAAGATAAACTCAAGAATTTATTGGATGTTGGTTTCATAAGACCTATTGAATATGCAAACTGGATCTCAAACCTTGTACCAGTGAGAAAACCAAATGGAAAAATCCATATTTGCACATATTTTTATGACTTAAACAAAGCATGTCTGAAGGATGAATTCCCACTTCCTAATATAGACATCATAGTAGATTTAACAACAGGTTATAAGATGTTATCCCTCATGGATGGCTTCTTAGGGTATAATTAGATCCGTATTGCCCCTGAAGATCAACATAAAATGGCATTCACTTGCGCATGGGGTACATACTATTGGAATGCCATGCCCTTCGGCCTTAAAAATGCAGGTGCAACCTATGACCACCATATTTCATGATCTCATGTACACATTGATAGAAGACTATGTCAATGACCTTTTGGCTAAATCCTTGACATTTGGTGATCATTTGAGTCGTGGAATTTTTTTTCAAAAGGCTTGAAGAATATAAGGTCCATCTAAATCCTAAGAAATTTTTCTTTGGCATGACATCGAGAAAGCTCTTAGGATACATAGTTTCCCATAGACGCATTGAAGTGGACCCAAAAAAAGTGAAAGCTATATTAGATATGCCTCCCCCAATAGGAATTAGTCAACTTAGAACATTGGAAGGATGACTTCAGTCCATCAGATGCTTCATTGCATAGCTGGTCGATAAATGTCAGCCTTTTCAACATTTGTTATGCAAGGGAGTTCCTTTTATAAGGACAAACAAGTGTGAGGTAGGTTTTCAAAAAATTAAAGAGTACCTCTTGACGCCTCATATTTTGATGCCTCCAATAGATGGAAAGCCCCTATTCCTTTACATATTAGCTACCACTTTTGCACTGGGGGCATTACTTGCACAAAATGATCATGATAAAAAAGAACATGCGATCTATTACATTATCCACACACTGGTTGGGTATGAACTCAACTATAGTCATATTGAGCGTGCTTGTCTCGCCATGGTTTTTGCCACTCAAAAACTAAGACATTACATGCTAAATCATCAGACAAGACTAGTGGCTAAGATAGATCCTCTCAAATACCTACTTAGTAAGGAAACATTGACAGGATAGTTAGCTAAAGGGGTAATGATACTTAGTGAGTATGACATACAATATGTAGAAGGAAAGGCAATAAAAGGATAGGTTATCACAAACCAACTTGCTGATGCACCCACAAAACCTAATCACCCCTTTATTTTTGATTTCCTAGATGAGTCACTATTTTCACTAGACATTGGTGCAACATGTAAGTTATACTTTGATGGATCATACACTAGTCATGGATCAGGTGCATGAATACTATTTTTCACTCCTTAAGGTGACACTATACCCAAATAATTTAGAATAGCCTTCATGTGTACAAACAACATTGCAGAATATGAGGCCTTACTCATAGGATTGCACATGGCTATAAAATGGAAAATTACAAGTCCGCAAGTCTTTGGTGATTCCCAACTAGTCATCCAACAAGTCAACGATGACTATGGCACTAAAGATGAGAAATTAACCCCATACAAAAGAATGGTTGATAGTTTTAAACTGTATTTTGTAGATATTACCTTTTTCCATATCCCACAGATTCAAAACAAAGTAGTTGATTCCATGGCCACCATTCTATCTCTCTTAGACATTCCCAACAATATGTCACAGTATGAGTTCTTAATGGAATAGTTGTTGGTTCCTGCCTTCGATGTCCCCAAATCTGAAATGGTGTGTGAACTCGTTGGTCCTGATTCCCTGTGGTACTAGAATATTTATGACTATATGCATTCCCAGACATTACCACCTAACCTATCCAATAACCAACACAAGTCATTCCTTCGCAAATCCGCTCACTAGACCATCATTGGTGATACCCTATATAGACATGGTCTAGACAATACCTTAGATATCTTGACTCTAACAAAGCACAAACTACCTTACATGAAATACACGAAGGTATATGCGGAGCCCATTCTAGTGGTCCAACTCTAGCTAAAAAGATCATGCAGCTAGGATATTACTGGCCTACAATGGAGCAAGATGCTTATCACTTTGTGAAGAAATGTTGACAGTGCTAGATACACAATGACCTCATCTATGCACCTGCATAGGAGCTATAGCCGATCACTTCGCCATATCCCTTCACCCAATGGGGACTCAACCTGATAGATAAAATTCATTCCACCTCATCTAATGGCCACAAATTCATTATCATTGCAACTAAATATTTCAAAAGATGGATTGAAGCCATTCCCTTGACATACATAACCGGTAAAAAAATCTCCAAGTTCATCCTCAATTACAACATATGTCGGTATGGTGTCCCACAATCCATCATCACTAAAAATGATTGTTCCTTCAAAAATTAGGATGTTCATGAGTTATGTGAGAAATTCCACATCTAGCACCACTTTTCCATACACCATATTACCCGCAAGGTAATGACTAAGTTGAGGCATCCAATAAGACCATAATCAAAATTCTTAAAAAGATTGTCAATGACGCTGGTCATGATTGGCACATTCAGCTTAATCCTGCCCTATGGGTGTATCACACAAGCATTCACACACCCACTAGTGCCACTCCATTCAACCTAGTCTTCAATATAGAGGTTATCCTTCCTATAGAGGTCAAAGCCCCCTCTCTACGGGTTTCCATGAAAGGGTTCATTGATGATAAGGAGTACTATATATCCTAACTACATGAATTAGAATTGCTCGATGAACATAGACAGAAGGCCTTGACTCATCTATAGGCATAAAAAAACTGTCTTTGTCATAGTTACAACAAAAAGGTTTTGGTTAGAAGTTTTGACATTGGTGACTTAGTATTGATGCAAAATACAAAAAATCAAGTAGAATGTGATAAACTTGACAAATTTGAGCCCAACTAGCTGGGTCCATATTCCATAACAACATCCTTTGGTTTTGGCACCTATCAATTGTCCACACCTGAAGGAGAACATTTTTCTGAGCCCATCAATAGCTTGCACCCATGCAAGCTTTATACCTAGCTTCAAAGAGCTAGGCTAAAAATCTTGAAAAATACAAAAAAAAGAGAAAAAGTCCTAAAAAAATACAAAAAATGAGAAAAATAAAAAATAAAAAATCATAAAAATAGTAAAGAGAATTATTTTGTCCAATAGTGAAAACCATGTCAGTGGTGCTTTGGATAAGTACCATCATGAAAACCTAAAAAATAGGCGCCATGTGTATTCAATCTTTGCTCTGTCATCTACTATCACTCTATTCGGTCTTCCACCCCAATCCATAATAATTCCTTTACCTCCCATCACCTCCCATTTGACATCCATCATAAGGCCTTGCCATCTTTATCATGACTTCCAAGTGGTTGACATCTTACATCCTTTCTCCTTCATCTTCCATCCATAATAAACCCTTGTCCCATCCCATCACTATTGGTTAGTCTTATACCCGACCAGGGAAATTTCCTAACACCTGGATTCATTGGATTCTACACTTGTCATTGGAGTGACATCAAAACATTCAAAAACAAACAAAAAAATTGAATATCCACAAAAAGAAAAAAAAATCAAATATTCACCAAAAAGATCCACAAAAAGACAAAAAATCAAATATTCACCAAAAAGACAAAACAAAATCACAAAACATCAAAATCCAAAACAAATCAAAATATGTTAAAACCCAAAAACATTTAGATAACTTTGAATTTTTTTTTTAAAAAAAGAGTCAAAGTTAGTCATGTTAGTCTTTGTCATTGTCGAACTACGTTACCTATGTGACTAGATGTAGGCAAGGCCATCTATCGATGTGCCCCTGAGGCATTAGGTCAGTCCTTTAGGTTTTGTCAATTAAAATTATGATTTGGTCCTTTTTCATTGAAACAAAGTCAATGGTCATGTCGAAATACAAGGTCTTTGCGCATTGCTATGTAGGTAAGGTCATTTGTCGATGAGCCCTTGAGGCCCCCTAGGTTAGTCTTAGGGTTTGTCAGTTCCGTCAAAATAAATTGAACACTGTCAACACAGACATGACATAATCATCTAAAATTTCAAACAAAAATCCTGAATCAACAAGACAAGCAAGCCAACAAGTCTCTAAGTCAAATCAATCAAACTAGTCAAATTGATCAAAACCAATGGTCTTATACAGGATGTGTCCTGCCTAAAACCAAACCTTGTCATTCATCGACCATTGCCATTTTCCTTATATAGATAGTTACATGATCGAAACCAAACTTGACGTCTTATATGGCATTTTTCTTCTCCTAAAACCAGGCCTTGTCAAAACAATCAACCCATCACTCACTTAACACACTGGTAATCACTTATTGGAAAATAATTTGAATGGTTGTTGACCTTGTTGGTCTATTTTGTTTTATCTTTTGGATTTGCTTCGGTCATGTTACTAGCCACCTTTAGGATGTCCCATGAAGGATTTAGAGGAGTGATGATGTCCCATGACTCATCTTTTATTTTATTGATGTATGTGGTTTGTCTTGAAAAAACTACTGGGGCAATATGATTCTTAGTATGAGTTAGGACATTCCTTGTCTGCGATTGTCCATTTTATAGATGGATGAGCTTGCACACCTTGGCCTATGTCATACCATGGTGTTTGTTGTCCATTTGTCATATTTTACAGCCCAATGATTATTAAATGCAAAATTCTAGCATAGAAAAATATATATTTGCAAACTATCTCAACTAGCACTATCTCAATATCCATGTCTTCTATGCTAACATTCATCTTTTCCGCTCTAACATTTCTTCTAGTCTACATGTTCATCATTCTTATCTATTTTCTTCTATTCTTTTTCCCTTCATCTTCTAGTTCTCTCATCCATTTCGAGAGCACACTCGTGTTCTTTTAACCCGCTTGTCCTCTCGAGGGGGCATACCACTACCTCCTCGTCATTTTTACTTACACTAGGGAATATATTTTTCTTTGACATAATACAATAAACTACATTATATCAAAGAGGGGAAAATGTAAACACCTAAAATTTATTTTCTAATGTCATCACTAATTATTTAATTAAATATTTCCATCATTTCACCTCAGCCTCTGATTAATTAAATATTATTTAATTACGTCATTAAGGTTCATGTCCCTTATGCTTAAATAAATCTAATTTATTTAATTATTACCACTCTTTATACTATAATTAAATAATTAATTTTAATTATTTAATTATTCACTTATCTTTCTCCATAATTATATAAATAATATTTATTTAATTGATTTTCCAAATGGACTTTCTCTCTCACTTATTTTGAATTCAATTACTATTTAATTCAAAAAACTAGTTTTCCTTTTCCTTTTATAATTAAATAATGCTACCATTGTTTAATTATTCACTTTCCTCTGTGAATTAATTGATTTTGTCAAAAAATCATTCAACTTCCTCTTGCTCTTTCACTTCCGATCTTATCCTGTCCCATCTTAATTAATTACAACCATTGATCAAATTAATGTATTTTCAATCTTGATCATCCATTTTCCATCTGGCTCTCTATAAATAACACTACTATTTATCATTTTGATTATCTCAGAAAATCTTAAATTTATAGGCTATTGAGTTGTTGAGATAATTAATTAATCTTCAATATTTTGTTGGCATAGTCATAGGCTTTCATTGCAGGTTACAAATCTGAGGGAAACACTTATATTATAGAAAAATGGAGAAGAGCTACAGAGTTCATCCAATGGACACATGAATTTGGTGATATCATTTCATTTTATTTAGTGTTCATGCTTTTTATTGTGCTTTGCAGTTGATTAGGATTTTAGAATTACTGATTAAATGCTTATTTTCTTAATTCTTATTTTCACTAATCACATAAGGCATTCACGGAACTAGTAGAAGATGAAATCGAAAGGATGATTAAGGTTTTGAGATCTGACAAAGGTGGGGAATTCACTTATGAGAAGTATGATAGATTTTGTGAAGAGAATGGGCTTTGGAGGAAAATTTTCAGCTCCTAAAACTCTGCAAAAAATGGAGTTGTAGAAAGAATCGTACTATAAAGGAGATGGAAAGAACTATGCTATGCCAAAAAAGTCTACCGATATGTACTAGAGAGAAGCTACACAAATTTTTGTATATATTTTGAACAAAGTCTATATCATGTGCAAAATTGAGAAGACACCATATGAGCTATGGAGAGGAAGACCGACATCAATAAGACACCTCAAAATATGATTCCAAATTAGATGGAGATATTTTCCTTGGTTATTCTTTAATAAGTAAATCCTATAGATGCTATAAAAAAAGATTAAGGAGGATAGTTAAAATTGCAAATGTTAGAGTTGATGGGACTATTCACTCTACTAGTATTATGAAAGTAGAAGATGGTGAAGAATCAATTCACAACAAAATTAAAGATTTAGAAGTTGTTTTAAAGACTCCAAAAAAGTATGTTCAGAAAAATCACTCTACAGATTAGATCATAGGTGATAAAGATAGTTGGGTTTAGGCCCAAAAGAAACTTGAGAGAGCAAGTGAGCAAGTAAAATTTGCATTATTTTCAAAGATAGATACTAAATCGTACAAAGAATCAAGAAAATAGAAAGGTTGGATAGAAGATATGGAGGTAGAACCAAATCAAATCATGAAAAATGAAACTTGGGAACATGTTCCAAGACCTAAAGGCAAGAATATGATTGGAACCAAGTGGGTGTTTAGAAACAAGCTAAATGAAGAAGGTGAAGTGATCTAAAACAAGGAAAGAATTGTGTGTACAGGGTATGCTCAATTTGAAGGCATATCCTTTGAAGATACATTTTCTCTGGTGGCAACACTAGAGGCAATTAAATTTTCTTATCCCTTTCAACATTCAAGAATTTAAATGTATACTAGATGGATGTGAAGTCAACATTCTTGAATGGACAACTTGAAGAAGAGGTTTATATTGAACAACCAGAAGGATTTCAATGTTCTAACAATCCTAATAATGTTTATAGATTCAAAAAGGCCTTGTATGGAATCAAGCAAGATCCCAGAGCTTGGTATCCAAGGTTGGATTGGTACTTGCAACATCAAGGATTCTAGAGAGGAAGTGCAGATAGTAATCTATACATAAAAATAAAAGGAGAACAATTGTTGATACTTGTGGTATATGTGGATGAAATAATTTTTTGTGGTATTAATGATGACATGTGCAAGGAATTTTAGAAGGCAATGTAGAATGAATTTGAGATGTCTATGTTAGGAGAAATTTCTTTCTAGGGTTCCAAATTGTACAATCAGACAAAGACATTTTCATTTCACAACACAAGTATATCAAAGAGATGATAAGAAAGTTAAGGATGTAAGATTGAAAATAGATTGAAACACCTATGGTTACCAGATGAAAGTTAAGTAAAGATGATGAATCTACTTTGATAGAACAAAATTTGTATAAGTCCATGATTGGTAGTTTTTTGTATGTGACACCATCCACATTAGATATTATGCAAGCATTTGGAATGGTTTCCATATTTTAGGCAACACCTAAAGAGACTCATGTTAAAGTAGTAAAGAGGATATTTAGGTATTTGAAAGCTACTAAAGATTGTGGATTGTGGTATCCAAAGAGTGAAAATTTCACTCTAACTGCATACATAGATGTAGATTGGTTAGGCTATGTTGATGACTAGAAGAGAACAAGTGGTAGTGCATTCTTCCTTGGTGATATTTTGGTGTCCTGGTTGAGTAAAAAATAGGAATTTATTTATTTATCTACATCAAAATAATAATACATTATTGTAGCATCATGTTGCACTGAGGTGCTTTGGATGAAGTAGAATTTGAAGGAAATGAAGATTGAGTTTGAAGACTCTATCAATATTCTTTGTGATAACACCAATGTAATAAGTATTTCAAAAAATTTGATGATGCACTTAAGAACAAAACACATTGCAATAACGTATCATTTCTTGAGGGAGAAGATTGCAGAGAGGGAAGTAAGATTGGAATATGATGATATTTGCAAATATATTCACAAAGCCTCTTCCTAAGGAGATATTTGAGTTTCTATGGAAGAATTTGGGATTTGTTACTCCTCCCTCTTGAATCAAGAGGAAGCATAGGGTGAGGGAGATCTTGGTCTCCTTGTCACAAGAAGGATTGGTGGTCTTGCAAAGTATTTTCAAAGATAACGAAGCATGGACTCAAGGGGATTCTATCCAAGAAACAAGTTTTTAGATTGTAGGAGGAGAAGGATGTGAGTGAAAATGTTAACATTAGTGTGAAATGTGGTGCCTCCTTGTAGAGGGAGAATTTGGAATTGATGAACCTTGACCATTTATGTCAAAGGGGAAGAGAGTGAACTCAAAATGTTGAATGTTGAATTACTCATAATGAATAATGATCTCAAAATGCTATATCTTCCATAGGGGGAGAGAGTGAAGAAAATTCTACAACAAAGAAATCATTCAAAGGATGAGTTTTGTGTTCATGTGTAGCCAGTTGGTTTGGTGGTCCAACATTTTTTTGTTTGTCATCAATGAAAAAGTCAGAGATTGTTGAACATAGGTTGTCACTGATGTCAAAGACTAGCAATAATGATAGAGTTTTTAGTCAAAAGTGTGTCAAGGATGGAGTACTTTGAATTGTCATATTCCCTTTGACTTAAAGTGTTGTATGTCTGATCAGTGTTGGTAATTTCACTGTCATGATGTAAAATCAAGAAATATATTATCATTTGTTGTTGTATGCTTGCAATATATTTCTTGCATCTATTATTTATTTCTATGGTGGTCCAAAATTTTGTATTAGTATGTCTCAGATCAAGAATATCATTTGGGTAGAGAGATTTCTCTTACAATACAATTATGGTCCACATTTCTATCAAAAATGCATGTTTGCTCTATGGTTTGGAAGGAGAGTATGTCTACACTAGTATAATCATATTCCTAAGTTTTTAGAGGATATTTTTAGCATGCAAAAGTATTGAAGCAACAAAAGGTTCTCTATGTTTATTTGTCAATTAGTTGAAGTTCAAGGCATGTGTTGTAACGACTAGTTGTGTATTGAATAAAAATATTGCATGTGGTGTTAATATATTACCTACTTAAGGTTCTTGTGGTGGCAATAAAATTTAATTTTGGACCACTATGTTATACATTTCATGTAATTTTAATTTAGGTCCACTCTATGTCATCTTAGCTATTTGCAGATCCCTAGCTGACATGGAAGGGTTTTAATGTGATTTCATGTATATATTTAAAATGTTTAGATGCATTAGTATGAATTTAAAAATGACCACATTATAATTATAATTACATTTGTGTGAAGAAGAGTTGGTTCTTGGTGCAAATTGAAGAGAAAGTGGTGAAGATATAAAGGAGAGTTGCATTATAGTGTGTGTGCCTATATCCGAATATCATATTCAATGAGGAATAGCATTATCTATAACTCTTACATGAGTTGAGTTACCTTGAATATGAACAAGATTATCATTGTATTCTGGTGTGACTGGTGTTATACCTATTGTACTGTTTCAGTTCGGGATTGGTGTCTCAAGTAGGTTGGTACCTAAAAAAAAATAGTGTATTATTGGCTCTAATAGGTTGGTGCCTACTTTAGTGTGTAATATTCACTTGCACATTTCTACATTGTGAGGCTAGATTTGGATAGTACATCCAAGAAAATTTTCTCATTGTGGTTTTCCCCATCTTAGGTTTCCACGTATATTTGGTGTTCTCTTGTGTAGATGTGTGTGCTTATGTTGTTACTTGATCATTAGCTTTTTTATTTGATTTAATCATTGATTCTAACATGTGCATTTGAGTTAAGAGTTTTAAATAGATTTGATCTACTAATTCACCCCTCCTCACAGTAGATTGTGTGCCCTTCACTTGTAACTTCACCTACATCATGCCTTCAAAAAGACATGTCTCAGCTGCAAGATCTTTCATCTTTTCTTCTTTATTCTTATCCTCTTGCATGAGGATCTCTCCTTTAATGCCATATGCTTGAAATACTACTATGTAATTTCTTTGTTTTCTGCAAAAAAACATTAGAAAAGGGGTTTACAAATTATGAGCCTCCAAAGAATCTTCACTGTTATCATCTTCTCTTGGTGTAGCAAACTATTTTTTCTCCATCAAATTTTCATTTTTTAGCTATCAAAACTTCATTGATTTTCAACAAGGTGACATAATTGTCCTCTTCAACCTCTTCATCAAATTTTGGACCACGGATGTTCATAATTTCAAATTGAAAAAAATATTCATCTTTTGGATTTAACTTACTCTATCTACTTGCTATTGCTACAACCTGTGCCTCATTATCCTCTCCACTTGTGTGGGGTTCCCCCACATGTTCATCCTTACATTCAAACCTTACCAAAGGGATGAAATACTCTTTCTTTCTACTCTTCTTTTAACTATCCTCTATCAAGAGAACATTCTTCTTCCCATATCTTGCTTCCCATATTCTCACTTCCTCCTTAATCTTCTTTTCCAATACATCTACTTCAACCTCGATCTTTTCAAATTCTTCATGGTGCTTCTTATTTTCCACTTCTTCCAAATATTTTTCTAAAAATAGAATTAGCAAGGGTCTCCTCATGACCCATCCCATCCTTCCTTTTGAACAAAACTTGTTTAATGCAATCTTTCACCATTCACATATCATACTCTAAAATCTTCACAAATTTAGCTCTCATTGTTCAGGATTTCTCTCTCATACCTACAACAATCCATATGATCTATTCTTCTTCATCGTGATTAATCTATCCACCCACTAGTATTGGCATAGGCTACCTCATGTTCAAAAATTTTCTTATACACTCAAAACCTCTATCTTTGATACCATTGATGTAGGGTACTCCCCTTGCAATCTAAAACTCACAACAATAACAAAGATTGCACAAAAAATAAAAGAAGGAACACTATATTATATAATCAAAATAATAAATTGATATTATAATATGCAAAATCTCACAAGCTTCCATTACAACATGGGATTTTGATTACAACAATCTACAAAAATGGATTCTCCAAACCTATGCTCAATTCGATAGCATCTAGGTATGTAAACCTGCAACTCCTCAAAAACAAACTTCTCACAATGAAAAGGAATCAATATATAGAAGTTTGTGAATGATAAAACCACTATGGTTTCCCAAAAAACATCCAATTTCCACCTTATAAAAGCCATGCCCCATTTGAGGAAAAATCATAAATTAATATAAAAATTAAATGCTCACATAGCCTTCACATGGGCACCTAAACCTTAGCCAATCAAATTTGGTCAATCTGGACGTTTCCTTAATCTTTGATGGCTTCGATGGATCCATGAAATAACATGCACTAACATGCAAACTTGGGCACCCAACATGCAAGAACATGCAAATTAACATGTAAGGACATGCATTATAAAGTGGTCCCCACCTTGAAATAGATGCCTAGGCTAGAATATTCCTTTGAGATGCTTTTGTAACCTTTACCAAAGTTAATTTTCCTCTAAAATTATAATTACAAATCACCATATAAAATTTCAAAATTTTAGAATCTAGAATTATTTAGTTTCCCAAACGTTAGCCCACATTATCCCTTATTAAAAATAACAAAAATAAGAAGCAATATTTTTGGTGAAGCAAGATTGCAAATCTACTTGGTTGCTCCTGCATCACATGATTAAGGTTCATGGACAAAAATATATATAAATACACTCCTCAAGTGTTGTAATGTTAACACCTATTAGGTTAGATTCACATTGGGATAGTTCTATTGTACCACATGTTCTACCTTGCAATCATGAAAAAATGGTTACAATTTTATTTTATCACTTGGAAGGATGTATGAGAAGATAAAATCCATAGATTATGTATGTTTTCATTCCTAAATAAGATTGATGGTGTTTGATCATACCATTTTCCCACATTAGTTCCATTGCAACAAACTTGCAACTAGGTATAATGATCAATCCATATAGTCCCTCCTTGGTTTTGAATGGTGTAGCATATACATCTCTAGGGTAATCTAGTAATTGGTGATATCCTAACTTGCGGTTGATCTTAGCATATATATGCAAATGAAATAAACAAGATAGGCTCAAATTAAAACCAATTCAACACTAAATTCAAACACATGCAAACCATTGATTGAGTTGAAAGTAAAGTTTTTCTCATTTATGATGTGGGTACTCAATTCACTAGAAAATGACTAGCATTATCTAGATATAAATTTGATAGGATTTGGATATAAATGAATGCTTGATTGATTGATGAGAAATGGGTTTGATTTATAGATTTTTAGGAGGATTTGATGAATGAATATGATTCAATTTGGAACCCAAGATTTTATCCATGATTTGGGGACTGATGAGGAGATATGGCATGCATAGAAGAGTTACACATCATTTAATTTTTAATTAAAATAATTATAATTTCTCAAATCAATATGACAAGGGAGTTAATGGATCTAATTGAATAGTTAACTATCTACTTAGATAAGTTAACTAAGTGCATGAGAAAATTAGGGGGAGTTGAATATTACATGTAATACTTAACTAATTGCATGGATAAGTAAATTGGATTTGATTGATGAGTGAGATTGGGAGTAAGTTTTAGTGAATTGGTGAGGTGGAATTAATTAATTGAATTATTGGTGCACATGATGTGGAAATTAATATTAAATTTATGGATATATGTGGATAAATAATTAATAATAATTTATTAAATGGATGAATAATATTAGTCAAATTTAATTAAATAACTTATGAATTATTTAATTAAATTAATAAGTTTTAGGAGTCCTAGGTGACAAAGTGATAGCATGTGTGTACTACGAGATGAATGCATAAACTAGACAATGATTGGATGAACCCATGACCTAGGTAATAAACGGATGACAAGATCCTCGGGGATGAATGGATGAATTAGCTGATAGTTGGATGAAATTGATGATTAGGTGAAGATGGATTTTCTAGGTGTCTACATTTTTTCCCTCTTTGTTGCATTGTTCAAAGTAGCATTGCTTCAAAGAAAATAAATGTAGCTATGAAGAAATGGAGGATATGTGAATAAGTTGTTAATATGCTCTAATAATTTGGAAGAAATGATGAGATGATAATGTCCCCTCGAGTGTTAAAATCATGCAAAAAGAAACATGAGTGAACTCTTAAATGATGAATGACAAAAAAATTAATGATGAAATAATATGAAGAGATGGATTGAAGAAAGAATGAAGAGATGAAATGAAGATGATAGACATTGAGATATGGAGAAATTTTTATTTATAATTATTTATTCGATGGAATATGAAGAACAACCTTATTTTGATATAGCAATGGATGTTATGCTCCAATTTATAGAATACCAAGGCGACAATGTATCTATTGCATATACTGGCACTCAAACAAACAACAAAAAATAGGATTCCCCAACACTCACAAGAACTTTATGCACTTGGGTGGGTTCATGTGGAGACAACCTAATATGAATATTTGAGCATTTCCCATCACATATCAAGGTGATTGAACTTGGTGTGTCTTGTGAGATAACATCCAGAAAAAAAACACACAAAAATAAATTACCATACCCCAATTTATACAAATCAAAGAAAGACATAATATAGAATGATCATGGTAACTATGAGTAGGAACTGCATGGCCCATCAAAAATATATATGAAAAGATCAAAGAAATAAAAAGATCAAAAGATAGATCAAATAAGTAAAAAATTAGTTGTCAATAGATATATAGTTGTATAACCTCTTTCGAAGGTGCTAATAGGATAAATAGATGAAAATGATGATTGATATGGGAAATGATGCATCCTACAAAGGTAAATGATGGAGGAAATAGGAGTTTTGATGTTTGGAAAATGATTTGATGATTGTATGTTATCAAGCTTGATGTTTATTTTTCTATTTGATATTAAAAGAATAATGTTTCTAGTGTGTATGTTTATGGATATTCAAGCACATGCTTGTTGTTTGAATGGTTTATTGATGTAAGGATGCATATGGAAATAATAATGATAAAACATGATGAAAATAATGGAATGATAATGATGAAATGATTAATATGATGATAATGATAGTGATGAGTGATGGAGTAAGATGAATGTTGATGAATACCAAAGAACACTTAGGATTGTTTCACTAGCCAATCCGAAACTAATCGATTGATGATCATTGATAATTATAACATTTTTGACAATAAAAAACATGAGGTGTTGTTAATGAAAAAAATAACATGAATATTGGGAAGGATACACCCTGATGAATATACCTTAATACATATACAAATTTTTACATTAGTACTTATTTTTATTATTGAAAATATTATTTAGTTGAGGAATGGAAGTTTTTCCTAATTTTCATAGAAAACAATGAGAGTATATATAGTTATATTTATGTATATATGAATGCAGACCTATATATATACACATATATACACATATATGTATATGTATTTACACTATTGATAGAATACTCATCTATGTATATATATAGAGGTATATGTATAAATATATATTAGTATTTTTTAGTAGTTCGATGGACATCATGGAAGGTGGAAATTAATAGTCTAGTACTTGTAATTAATGAGGAAATCATCAAGTAGATGAACTGCACCAAGTGGAGAGTGAAGGAGGAATGAATATTTACTTCTCACAAAATAAAGCATTGGAGAGGAGAGAGAATCTCGTAATGAAGGTATCATGGTGATGGCATGGAAGAAAAAGTGAATAAGAAATAAGGAGATGGATGAGGAGATAAAGAGGAGAAAGGAATAAAAGAAGAGGGGGTCGAGAATAGAGAAGGGAAATTTTTTTGGATTGCTAGTGAATAATTACGGATAACATTATGTATTTCCGAAAATTATCATCTTGTTTAACCTCTTAGAATTATTGCTTACTAGGTGTTTAAGGTTGTTAGGATATAATCATTAATTATTAGGAACTTGTTATTTGGACTTCATTAAAATCCCACTCTATTATAATGCTATTTTTGCCTAAACCATGTGTTATTCATTCATGTTTATTATAAATCCCTTCAACTTAAAATTGTGACAATAATATATGTTTATTATTAAGCCATTTGTTTTAAATCCTGTGATAGGCATTTATGTTTATTATAAAGCCTTCATTTTAAGCTTGTGATAGTAAAATATGTTTGTTTTTGAATTAAAAAGTAGCAAAACAAGGGTGCAGTAAAATATGTTTGTTATTCAACCATTCAACTTAAATATTATGATAGTCATCCATGATTATTCATTTAGCTATTATATTAATGCTTATTATAGTTATACATGTCTAATGTGAAGCCATTCAACTTAAAATTTGTGACAATTATAAATGTCTTTTCTAAATCCATTTGGCTTAATCCTTATAATAGTTAATTGTTATGATTGTAGCCTATTAGCTAAGTCACTTTCTGACTACTTAGTACGTTTTCTATGAATGTATCCTTTCAAATAAGTTATTATGTGACTATTTAATTCTTTTGTTATGCTAAGTAGCCTTTTTTGCTAATTTAATATGTGACTACTTATCGCCTCTGTCATGTTAAGATCCTTAATCCTTATGATATTTCATTTGATGGTTAAGTATCCTTTTAGCCAAGTCTCTCTATGACTACATGTTACCTATATTATGTCAAGAGCCTTAATCCTTATGATATTCCATTGTGACTATAATGTATCCTTTCCACTAAGTCACTATGTGACTACATATTGCCTATGTTATGCTAAGATCCTTAATCCTTATGGAAATCCATCATGATTGTTATGTAGCCTTTCAACTAAGTCACTCTATGAATACATATCACCTCTATTATGCTAATTATCCTATCACCTAAGTCACTTTGTGGCTTTAAAAATTATCTTTTATAAGTTTCACAACCTATCAGCTTGGTCAACTTATGACAAAAAATTATGCTTAAAGTTGTTGAACACCCAAAATACTGAGAGAGGAGGTGAGTCAGTATTCTATTAAACCATTTAATCATAATCCAACCAATAATCAAAACATATCTAACTGTAGCTATAAATGTAAATATGAAAGAGATCACAAGACCATATAACACATGAACACCAAGATTTTTACGTAGAAAACCCAAAAAGGGAAAAACCATGGTGAGGATTAGCTCACAATATATTATAACTAGTTATAAAATATTACAGGGGCTCACTATTAGGACTCACTATCCTTATCAGGCTCACAACTAGAAAGATACAAAAAAAAGTGACTACAAAGCCAAAGTGTGAACTGATGTAAACTGCACCTTTCTTGTTCTAAATTTGGTTCCTTTCAAGCTCTAAATACAAAATATTACGCTGCTTAGCAGTCACTCAACATTCACAACAATTTTTCCCTCATACCAATCTCACACATACAAATTCGCAAGTTCACAAAATATCAGATCTCGCACACATAACATTACACTCTTATTCCTCTCCTATATGTTTACAACTCAAAAATGTTCCACATTTATACCCTATTACATCCATATACATCAATTAGGTTGGCCTAATTGGAGGTAGCCCTATTTAATTCAAAATCACTTTGTTGGCTTCATACTTGAAAACAAAATTCTTCGCACTCAAATAAAACATGCAATATGATGAAGGGGCACACTCAATTATTTCCCTTACAAGCTCGAACTCACAACAACAACACATAATACATAATAGAAATGTAAGAGAAAAACTTTCTTTTATTACTAAGATGACAATACAACATTACATTTCCTTCGAATGGGATTTTGTTACAATCATCTATAACTCGACAGATCTAAAACAAATTCACCTTAGACTCTCACTAGTCTAACCTCTCTGGCTCCTCTTTCTCATTTTGGTCGGATCTCTCTTCTTACCAACTTGCCACTTCCTATTCTCTATCTCATGTTATCTCTATATAGCTATCCTTTCATTTATATCGGCATATCTCGTAGTACTCTCTTTGTTGTAGTACTATTTTGTTGTCCAATGGTCATCAAGATCTCCCAAGTAGTTACCTAGTTATCAATACTCATAATTGTATTTGTTTTCTCCATAAAGTAACCTCCAACCTTCAAAAACCATTCACTTCAAGCTTGCAATCACTTAGCCAATAACCATGTTGATTCAGAACAATGGTGTGGAATCAACGAATAATCTCAAGCCAAATGTCGTCATCTTACTTATCCAACATCATCGTTCTATTCACATTTCATCATCCTTGACCAACTAACACCACTACTTGTCCTTCCTGCCATCATCATTTCGAGGGGACACCAAAACACCTCGCCTTGAAACAAGCAAGTTTCTCCGACATGCAAGCCCATTATTGTCATTAATATGTCATCCCATCGAAGGGACCTATATTCATATCTACTTGAAGTATCTCTATCAACTTGATGCATCCTATCGCCCCATTGAAGAGACTCCCAAGCGTCTCCCACTGAAAACATAGAGTCACCCAGATGCAGCTTGATAGTTCATCGGGGTGTCAAATAGACTTGAAATAGGGTCCCATAGATGTCACCATGTCAGGCTAATGAGCTAGTCTTTTAAATGTAGGTTGTCAAATGGAAAAAATTTGTTCATCCCTCATACCAATTTCTCCCAAGATCTGGATGCTTGTAGATCACCATATTTGGTTAATCTAAACCACACAACCCTTATTGAGTGGAATAACTCAGATCGATGCAAGATCTCTTATATGCCTTGGATGCTCCTGCATCAAACACCCAAGGTAGGAAAGAAATGTTTCATAATTTTTTTTGGATCTAATGCTTATTCAAAATCTTGTCGCCTTATGCACCTGCACCTTCTTTCTCAACTAGCCTTGTAACTTGACATCTCTTCCATCTTTAATACTTCCTCTATTTCTTCCTCTTTTCAAAAAATTCATCTCCCACCAATATTCATTGTGAAAATCTAGGAAGTCATAAGAATCAACTTCCTCCTCTTTAGATGAATAATGTGACTCATGCATTACCTCGTTCTTGGTTACTACTATAACCACTTGTTCGTCTTCACTCTCAAATACAACACTAGACTTCTCTTTCTTTTTACCTTCTAAAAGAAATTTTTGAGCTGCAATCACCTCCTCTTCTATCTTGGGTGTAGTCCACACTCATGTAACTTCATAACTCTTGCATTCTTGGAAACAAAATTCATCTAGATTAAGATCTACTTGTGTCTTCTCCTTGGCTGCAAATTCAATCTTTCCTTCAACATGATATGTCACTGTTTGTATACCCTTAGAAGGGAATATCTCCATACCCACAAGTCGATCTATTACTACAATAGCTCTATCCATTGCTACATGTTGATTCTTATCAAAATATGGGTGAACCTTATCACCTTCTATTGCAAATTTCACTGTTGCAACATCTTCCTTTACATTACGCTTGTCATACTCAGACAAATTAGTTTAAACAAAACCTTCACAGAAATAAAATTTTACCTTTTCTTCAACCATTACCACTTGGTTTTCTTCTTCTTCAAGGTACTCCATTTCTCTCCACTCTTTTGTGGTTGGTACAACCTACAGATCTCCATCCTTCATTTCTATGAATAAACAACCTTCAATTTTAGGTTCAGGTTTGTCAACCTATTCGTACTCATAATCTTCCTTGGTGTCACATGCATGACACTTTGTTGCATGCTCTTTCCTTCCTATAGTAAAAAAATCATTAAAAAGATAAAATTTATCTTTAGCCCTTCTCTTCTCTAGTTTTATCCTTCTAATCATGTTCTCCAATTCCTTTATTTATTGTTGTATCTCCATCAATTCAACTCTTATTTCCTCTTTCTCTATCTCTCTCTCTCTCTAATTCTTTCTCTAATTTCCTCTAGTCTAGGAATCTTTAGAATCCATCGAATGAAAATTCCCTTTCTCTTTTCTATTTTCTAGGCCTTTCTAATCTATAACAACACCTTCAATCGTTAGGTTTCACTTATGTAAACTGCCTCTCGTTTGATGATCTATTTACAAATATTCAACACCTTCAGATGTTACTGTCGATCCACTCATGCATAGCTATCCTCTACCCAACAAATACCTTGGAAGATGCTTCCTCTACCCACCTTCTCTCAATGGAGGAACTCTACACCTTCTACCCAACTTTATCTCTACTGGAGGATAGTAGTTATAGAACCTCTTTCATGCCTGAAACAAACATACTTTCCAACAACTCTTTCAACTCATCACCCACAGGTCTTGGTGCATACTTTGCACTCTTAAGATCTTTTGGCTTCAACCCACACTCATAGGTCCTGTTGTAACTTCCTCATGTTTGGCACTCTATTACAAACTCAGGACAACCACCTCTGATACCACTGATAAAGGGGCAGACTTAGTTCTACCTCTTACAAGATTGAACTCATAGCAACAACATAGAATGCATAAAAAAAATGTAAGAGAAAAAAATTATTTTATTACTTAAATGACAATACAACATTACATTGCCTTCGAATGGGCTTTTGTTACAATCATCTACAAATCGAAAGATCTAAAATAGATTCTCCTTAGACTCTCACTAGTCTAACTTCTCTAGCTTCTCTTTATTGTTCTGGTTGGCTCTCTCTTCTTACCAACCTGCCACTTCTTGTTCTCTATCTCCCACTATGTCTATATAGCCATCCTTCCCTTTATGTCGGCCTATCTTGTAGTACTCTCTTTGTCGTAGTACCTTTCTATTTTCCAAAGGCCATCAAGATCTCCTAGGTAGTTACTTGGTTATCAATACCCATAATCCTATTCATCCACTTCAGGAAGTCACCTCCAACCTTCAAAAACCATATGTTTCATGCTTGAAATCGCTTAGCCAATAACCACGTTGATTCACAACAATGGTGTGGAATCAACGAATAATATCAAGCTAGATGTCATCATGTTACTCGATGAATATCATCATTTTGTTCACGTTCCATCACCCTTGACCAACTCACATCACTGCTTGTCCTTCCCACCATTGTTGTGTCGAGGGGACACCAAAACACCTTGTCCTAAAACATGAAAGTTTCTTTGACATGCAATCTCATTATTGTCATTACTATGTCAACCCATCGAAGGGACTTGTATTCATATCTGCTCAAAGTATCTACGTCAACTTGATGCATCCTACTACCCCATCGAACAGACTCCCAAGTGTCTCCCACTGAAAACAAAAAGTCACTCTGATACAACTTGACAATTCATTAGGGTGTCGAAGGGACACTGACATCTATTCCACCAAAATTATCTAGCCCACCCATCGAAGATCTCCATAACCATTTTTTGTTGTTTATCCCTCCATCGACAAGTCGATGGGACTTGAAATAGGGTCCCATCGATGTTGTCATGTTAGGATGGCGAGCTAGTCTTTTAAACATAGGTTTTTGGATGATGAAATTTTTTTTGTCCCTCATGTCGATTGCTCCCAAGATTTAGATGCTTGTAGATTGCTATATTTGGTGAATCTAAGCCACACAACCCTTATTGAGTGGAATAAATCATATTGATGCAAGATCTCTTGTACGCCCTGGATACTCCTACATCACAATACTTGATTTAGGTCAGCATGGATCTAAAATAGATCCCATTAACATATGCAATACTTATTGATCTTCATAGCACATATTCAGGTATTAGATTGGCCAGGAATTAGACCTAATCACAAAATAAACCAATCTAACCAACACCAATCATCCATATGATCATATAATCATGTGCCATTTGGAATATATATAGTACTCAAAACTATAAACCATCTCCCAAAATTTCTAAGTTTTATTCCAAACACTAGAGGAATGCGAACCAGATTATAGATACCATCTTGCATTGTATAAGCTAAAAAATTGTATGTTGATCTTTTTTCATTTGTAACTTTCAATCTATTCATCTAAAATTGTTGAAAACTTGATCATAGATGTATTTAGTAGTCCTAAATAACATACTATAGCCTCATAAGATGATATTATAACATGACCAATTCTAGACCAAATTACTAGATCAAGGTGTCACCAAAACTGTTTACCAGATTAGAAAAAACTGTCAACAAAAAATGTTGGTATCAATGAAAAAAAATCAAAGGGTTTCTTCATTCTTTCAACAATCTCCCCCTTTTTCATTGATGGTAACATGTGCCAAAAATTAATCTCCAAAAATTCAACATCAAAACTATCTTCAAAAACTTGTATGAACTCCCCCTTTCAAACATACATCAAAACTTCTCCCAAAACATCTGTTAACATTTATTTCCAAAAAATCGTCTCCCTCACATAATTTCTAAAAAAATCTAGCACCAAAACTTCTCCCAGCTTCTCAAAATTTCTCCCCCTTTGACATCAAGGACAAAGGGTATGCTTGTAACATACTTGTAGCCACTAAAGTTGATGCATATGTACAAAGAAATGACTAAGATGTACTGACTCCCCCTTAGGGAGTTATTCAAAATTTTATTTAGATGTATGTACATAGAAAAACTAAAAGCAACTGAAATAATAAAAGGAAAAGCATGAAGAATGTTTATCTCGAGGTGGAGGCATGTTCTAACTCCTTGAGAATGGATTCCCAAGTAGATTTTCCTTCATCCCAAATCTTCTTGGCTATAGCAAGTGCCTTATACATTGATTCCAACTCCACTAATCTCTCCTCTCCCTCTTTCAGAGTAGTTGGATGAGGACTTATCTTTTCAATTTTTTTTGCATCTGCAGGGGAACTTGACATCGGAATGTTATTGGTCTTCACCAAGTCTCCAAGCTATTCAAACCACCTTATAACATCCTCTTTTTATCTTTGCAAAGTGAAAGAATTTTTTTGAAAATATGAAATGGCAGTCCAAGAGGCATAGTTTCTATCTTTTTGCAAGGTCATAAGCTCCAGAGGAATTAAATAATTGTGACTCTATTGAGTCCATTAAGTCTTTAATGCATTGAGGGGAATTTGGCCACCTCATGCAATAGAAGAATAATTTATGATCTTCATCTTCACATTCCTTCACTTCTTTCAAGCATTTCATCACCTTGCTATGTGTAGTTGCACATCTATCTTCTAGCTCAAGTAATATTTTCTCTGCAAGCCTTGATTCCACTTCTTTTATAATCTTCTCCTTTAGGTTAGAGGCATAATCCCTGAGAGAAGCAACTGTAAACTTTAAATTCTCAACAGGTGTTAGATAATTTTCAACAACTGTGGTACCAGGGGTAGCATACTGTAGAGTCTTGATGGCATTGCTGATTAGTTTAGTCTGCTTCTGATGAGTCTCTATAATATCCTTTCTTTCAGAGGAATGGAAAGTTTCTATGAGCTCTGACTTCTGAATGGGTGAGATCTTATTCAAATCTACATTGCATTGGTATAATGGGAGCTATATCAACTAGGGTGGAATGGCTAGTTGAATCCTTATTTTTATTGTTAGAAGACACTTGAGAGAATTACTAGAGGGTTATTCAAATGAATTTTATGGCTCCATGGTCTTTTGGGATTCTTTTTCATTTCTTTCAACTTCAGTCTCTTCTTGGTTCTCTTCTTTCTCTTCTTCTTCTTCTTCTTCTTCTTTTCTAGAGGGGTTTTCTTTGTGTTTGTCTTTATTTTCATCCTCCTTTTTATCCTCACCATCTTTCTTATCATTATTCTTTTCATCTTGACCTTCTTCTTTTTCTCCATTTTATTTTCTTCACCTACATTTCCAACATCCTCATTCTACTTTTCATGGTGATCTTCAACATCATCATTGGCATCATCCTTATTCTAGTCTTCAATATTTTCACTGGTTGTATTTTCAATATCTTTGGGATGAGAAGATGTCTCTGGAGGATCATGTGTATCATCAACCACATACCCTAAAACATCCAAATGTGGATTTTATTCTCTAGAATAATCGTTTAATTCTTCTACAACTTCTTTGAAAATAGGTATACTAGTTATATGAGGAGTATTTTCCTTTGAATCAGTAACTTTATCTTTACTAATGTCCTTTACTTGAGCTGTATCAGATGACGAAGCAAAAATCATCCCAAATTTTTGTGCCCTGTCTCTCACTGTATCTAGAGTTCTCATTTCAACTTTTCTATACTATCCTTTTCTCTGGCCATAAGAATGGTAAATCTTTGCTTTACCCTTAACTATTTAGTGTATACTTCCAACAAGGTAGCCTTGTCATCCTCAGATAAAGATGATCCAATCTCATTCAAGGCATCAATTTTAATCTTATTTTTGACTTTAATAGCTTCATGCTTTCTTTTTACCAAAGCTTTCCATACATTAGTAACCTTCTTCTTCATGTTATCCATATTTGCATCTAAAATGATCATATATTGAATGATGGAATCTGTGATTATTTTCTTATCTTCCTCATCTACTTCATCATACAATTTTTCAGTTGCATCTAATAGACCATCATGCTCTAACATATTGTTAACCAAAGATTCTAACTTCATTGGTGAACAAACTCTTACCAGAGGAGTCTTGGACTTCTTCTTAGGCTTTGTAGTGTATACCTCTTATTTTTTCTCCTCTTTCTTGTTAGGATTTTTGTGAACATGTATTGTAAAATATGCTTTCTCCTTTTCTATCTCATCTTCTTAAGAGGTATTCACAATATTGATCTTGGCCTTCTTGAATTTAGTGCTAGCCTCTTGTGAGGAACCTTCACCATTGGTGGAGACATTACTTCTTTTTCTTTTCAAATGTTCTTCTTCCAAACCAAATTCAATTTCCTCTTCCACAACATCACTTAAGTTCCATCCCCTTGATTATTTTTGTTTCTTTCTCCTTTTATAGGTAGTAGGAGGTGCTACCAGAGGTACATTTTCCTCTTTGTGGTCCAAGTGCTGGGTCTGGAGGGTGCAAACACATCAACTATTGCCAAAGCACTAGGCTCCACCTTCTTCCCTTTTAACAACAATTGTACCAGATGGTTTTGACAATGTAGAGATAGGGGTGGAAGCTGATCTTCCTAATCAATGTGGTCTAAAGGACTCACCAACTACTTTGGATTTCCTTTCTACTGCAACTTCCTTTAACCTATCTACTTCATCTTTCGAAAGGACATGCATTCCAAATTATTTTTCAACTTGTTTATTTAATTTTTGGTTCTCCCAGGTGTTGAAGTTTCTGTAAACACTTAAAAAGTCTTGATTGATATTATACATCTGATTATGATAAATTAACACCATTTATTCCAAAATCACCTAAAATTAACCAATTAATTAAATAATCAACATTATTTAGTTAATTCAAAAAATTTGGCTATTAATCAAATAATTAAATTTATTGGATTAATTCACCCTTCTTCTAACTAATTTTCATCATATTTAATTAAATAATATCATTTAATTAAATCCTCCCAAGTCCTCTCATTTGATTAAATAAATTAAATCAAAAGTCACAATCCCCTAACCCATCCAGATTAATCCTAAATTAATCAATCCTAAATCACTTTCTAATCAACATTAATAATTCCTCAAGCTTTTAACTCCTCAAGAGTTAAATCAACCCATGGTCAACTAACCAAGTTGCACATGAAATCCATTTCTTTTAATTAACTAATTCCTCTATTTATCCTCACAAAGGCATATTCCAGGGAATATTCCTCTCAACAACCTCTCATTCAATTTCCCTCCAAAGGTTTTCAAAAACCTTTCACATCCACAATAAATTATCTTACATCCTCTCAAATCTCAACCATATTCATTCAATTCTTCTTACAACCTTTCAAATCCTCAACCATTGTCATTTACTTCTCTTCCATCCTCCTCCACTCACACATTTCCCAAAAATGTGCTCCACCTTCTCCAATAGAATTGTGACACTTAGCACATTCTCATTGGCTCCCATTTTATCCCACATTCATCAAATCCGCTCATTCTTCAACCCTTGGCTTCTATAAATAGAAGAATCCTCTTCACAATATGGATCCACAACTTCATGCATTCTTATTATAGGCATTTCACTTCATAGCTATCCACATTTTAGCTAAGTTATCACTATTTGGCATCAATTCCATACTTGGAATCATCTTCAATCATCAAATCTTATCAAAGGGATTGGGAAAGAGCTTCTTTCCACATCAAAGGAGCACCACTCCCCATATGGGATGAAGGTTTAACAATGTCAATTGGATTTCATGTTTTCTTTAATTAGTTTATGCTCATTTTCATGTTTTCTCTTTGATTTGGTTTCTAACATGTTAACACTTGTTTGTTGCTCCTTGTTAGTTGATTGCAGATTGGACACTCATATTTTGTTTATCCTTGTTAGTTGATTACATTTTTGCCTTTGCACAGTTGCAAAGTGTCACATTTACTGCACAACGTCATCTTTGTAGGAAATGGAGGAAAACTGAGTTGGAGTCTACCTAAAAGCATTTTTTAATGCTCATTATAATAGCTTAGGCCTTCCAATTCTACATTTTATTTCCTATTCTAGGACCAACTAGAGTTATTTTGGGCTTAAAATTTACAAACAACTCAAGCTTTTGTCAAAGTTGATTAAAATTGAACATTAGGAACTTACTAGATTTTTGTTTTGGGATAAAATTGGACAAGGAAAACTCATATTTAAGCTTACTGCTCTAAAAATAACTCATCATTGCTTTGAGGCTTAAAACAAATTTGTTCTTTCATTGTCTTGTAATGTTCTTTTACAATTTGTGTCATTCAAATGCATATGCACTTCTCTCAAGCTTCTCGGTGATCTTGAGAATCAAAAGCATTCTAGTGAAGTTGGTTGTCTAAAAAATTACCTACAAATTTTAAATTTGGATTTAAAATTGAAAAATCATGCTAGTGTGAGAAAGAGACATTGTGTGTGTTCCCTCCTTGCGCTTTACGTGAACTAGGCAGTTGAACTACAAGTGTAATCCCTTGCTTTTGTTACCTTTAGAGGGGCCTACCTAAGAACGACTCAAAGGTGACTTCAACTGGTTTTTCACTCGGGATGGTATATAAATGGATAAGACTAAACTATCAAGTCCTCATGGTATGTAAGCCTTAGCCATATAGTGTCTTTCATAACGGGGTACTCCTATGAAAAGTATAAGAGCCCCTAGTAGGATTGATTAAAGCCTTTAGTGGCTTGTTGGACCCTCACAAGGTTCGATGTCCCTGATTACTTGAACTAAGAACCAATTTGTTTAGAGGCCAAAATCCTTACTATTTGTTTGTGCAAGCATGGTCCTTTTGAAGCCGCCCACATTTGTACTATTCAAAGTAGAAATAGAATAAATCCTTTTGATATTTGGGTTTTAAGGATTTTGAGATTTGGTGGTCCCAAGAAGTGTGTGTTGTGGAGGGGAGCCAGTGTCACCAAGTCTCTATTTGTTCACTTTGTCTCAGTATTTTTAGAAATCCAAGTGGGGAGTCAACAAATATTGTCCTTTCTATCCTAGGGTTGTGTAATTTGTGAGTCAGTTAAATACTTTGCTTGGATCTAAAACTTTGAAACAAACATTCAACAAGTCATCAAAATTTCAAACCCTTTAGAAAGAGAAAATATCCTTGAAGAGTTCAAATATTACTGCTTGTCCCTAGGGATTCTATCCTTAGAGGCTTCTAAATATTTGAGCCCATATCTCAATTTTCTCTCTCTAAAGTCAACCTAGGAAAACTATGCCCTTGATTCTTTGATTTTCATATAAGGGACCTTGTGGAATGAAAAGGAATTGAGACATAGATATTCAGTTTAAAATTTAAACAAGACAAGTTGATGTGGTAAAAGAAATTCATTAATCAAGATGAAATCAATTGAACCCCACAAATGTGTTGGTTTATCTTTTATCTTATCGTCTTCTGAGCAAACATTGATCTTTTTGGTTTGAAGTACTCTTAGGGTAAATAATGTTCTTCACTATCTTGGTATTGTAAACAAGATCCCTCTTATGTTCATTTAGGATCAAATCAAACAATTCATCCATCCCAAACATTTACCAAAATTCATCTCACAAACAACTTTTAGAGATTTGGAAGAAATCAAAATTCTAGACTTGGGAAAATCATCAAACACATCAAAATCACCATGTTTAGTTAGGAGTGTGAGAATGCATCCTTTATCATAACTCTAGTTAATTTTGCACCCCTTTGAACAAGTTCATCCTAAGGTCACATCCAACATCTTGGGATATACAACTTTCATTATCCAAATCAAACCAATCAAAATCAAATCCTAAAGTCTAGCATTGATCCAAAGTTCCTAAAAGATCAACACCCATATCATTCACCCCTTTCATCTTTAATCTCATCATTGGTCCTAAATTTCTTAGAGGGTAACTTTTGCAAAAGGGTCAAAACACAAGAAAAACATGGAATATAAACTTGATTCAAACATCATGAGTGATCTAAGTCAACCAAAATATCAAAGCCTTACAATACCAATGGATTATCAAAACTCACATTTATACAATCCATACATGGTATCATTACCTCATACAAACTGATGATAATGTACAGGTCAAACAACTTAACTAGCCATGTTTTAGGAAACAACTCAAATCACTAAACTGAAAAACTCCTCTTTTGGGGCAACTTACATTCACAAATTTTTTTTTACCAAAACTGAGATTAAAGAAAAAAACAATATCTTGATTCTTCAAAACACTTTAAACAACCTTAAAATGATTAACCCAAACCCATTCACCATCTTAAACAACTCAAATGGAAGAAATTTCAAAAGTGGACTATCCTAATCAGCCACTATGCCCATTTCGGTCACGTGACCAAGCAACTCCAACTTCTCAAGCCCATTTCAATTTACCTAAGGCATCAACATGTGAAAAATACTTGTACAACCATATTATACCATTCCCCATTCTTTATACATGATATTTAAACAAACACTTACTTTAAACCTTCAATTTTGATTCCAATGTATGACTGTCATAAAACTGCCATGCATAGATCAGTGTACAAATGGACACAAAACCATTTAATCCACCAAACCTTATCTTGAGAGGAATATAAATAAACCAATACAACCTTTTAGAATGTTTTCACCCAAGCAGAATTCCATTTACTTCATCAAAACACAAAATATTCATCGATCTCTATCAATTACTAGATTATTATGCAAAAACAGACCTAGGGCATCATCAATTCAATTTACAACCTTTCTCTCTCAGTTTTAAAATTTGGAAAATGAAATATTATACCAAAATAATCCTTTTCACCAAAAATTATAATTTCCTATCGAGTAAAATGGGAGAAACACAAATTTCTTACCCTTTGGTTACACTAGATCAAGGTTTTAGCTGCCTGGAATGATTTGTTTGTAACTTACACAAAACTTAATGGATTCTTCTGAAATCAATTGAAAAATAATGTAGATTCATAATGCTTAAACATAAAATGGAGGAGTGGAGGTTATATGTATAGAATGTGGCCATACAAAGGCCTAAAACACAGAAAATGTAGAAAAATTAACATAAAACAGTGTTCTTCATTGAGTTCTTGAATCATACATCATCCCCTGACCTACCTTGTTTCTTCAAAAGGATTTAAATAACCAAAACCAATGCCTAAACCAACTTTCCAACTACCTAACCTTTCACATTCCCCCATTTTTACAATTTGTTGCATTTTTACAGTTCTGCATTGACAACATTTTGTCAATTTGTGCAATTTTTACACTTTATGCTCAATGAACTTAAAATTACTAACAAGGACCTATTACATGCTTAAAGTGTCCATTTAGAATTTATTAAAACATTATGACATCAAAATTAAATAAAAAACTTGAAGTTGCCTCATGGAGGCATATTCATGCTAGGATGTACCTACACCATTCTCCCGGCTAAATAAAACTTCCAAGTCCTCTTGGATCAGTAAATACTCCTTGTAATCTTCTATTCTTTGCAATAACTTTCATCTTAATTTTTAGTTTGAGTTGGTCTATGCCAACTTGCTTTAATTTTGTCTTGCCATCTAGAATCTGCTTCTTCTTGCTCTAAAGTGTTGCAGTCTCCCTTTTCCCTTCTCCTATTTGATGCATCTTGATCTTCAAATTGTTCCATGTCCAAAGCATTATCACAACAAAGAAATGATACATTGTTTCTATCACAATTCCTCCATCTTTCTTCAACTCTTTGTAAATCTCCAAGACCAATTCATCCTTGATCTTCTCTTCATCCAATCTTGACACTAGCTCAATATCTTCTTCCTCTAAAATCAGGTCCTTTATCTTTGCTTCACCTTCATCTTCATGCTTGGGAATAGCTGCAATGCCTTGGTTTTCTTCATCCTTGAATTCTTCTTCTACATCTTCAAATGCTTCTTCCTCTTTTATCTTCATTTGTCTTCTCCTCTTGACTATCTTCTTAATGGGTCATACCATCTTCCTTTTTACTATCAAATTCCAAATTTGTGCTTGTCTAAGCAACTGCTCCATCTCCTTTTGGAGCTCCAATTCTACTCTTTCAATGGCTTACTTCAATTCTGATACCTCTCTATCAAATTTTTTTTGCCTCTTTCTCTATTTTCTTCTTTCCTCTGCCTGCAAATTCCTTCTCAGAAAATCCATCTTCTCTTTACTCAAGCAACTTTCTCCTTGCTTCCACTTCAATTTTCCTTACCTAGGCTCTTGGCCATCAAGTTATCTCTTCAACCTGCACAACACACAAACACACAACCAAAAACACACAAACTCTCTTTCTCTGCCCAAACCTTCTAAGCTCTAATATCATACTAATGACAATGCATGGGTCAAACAACTCAATTAGCCATGTTTTAGGCAACAACTCAGATCACTAAATTGAAAAATGTCTATTTTGGGGCAACTTACATTCACAAAACAACTTTACAAAAATTGAGATTAGAGCACAAAACAATATCTTGATTCTTCAAAACACTATAAACAACCTTAAAATTATTAACCCAAACCCATTCACCATCTTAAACAACTCAAATGGAAGAACTTTCAAAAGTGGATTGTCCTAATCAGCCACTATGCCCATTTAGGCCACATGACCAAGCAACTCCAGCTTATCAAGCCCATTCACTTTACCCAAGGCATAAACATGTGAAAAAATACCTACACATCCATATTATACCATTCCCCATTCTTTATACATGATATTTCAACAAACACTTACTTTAAACCTTCAATTTTGATTCCAATATATGACTGTCATAAAACTGCCATGCATAGATTACTGTACAAATAGACACAAAACCATTTAATCCACCAAAACTTATCTTTATAGGACTCTAAATACACCAATACAATCTTTCATAATACTATCACCCAATTAGAATGCCATTTACTTCATCAAAACACAAAATATTCACTGATCTCTATCAATTACCATATTTTTATTCAAAAATAGACCTAGGGCATCATCAATTCAATTGCTAACCTTTCTCTCTTGGTCTGAAACTTTGGAAAATTAAATATTATTCCAAAAGAAGCATTTTCACCAAAAAATAGAATTTCCCATTAAGTAAAATGGGAGAAACACAAATTTCTTACCCTATGGTTACCCTAGATCAAGGTTTTAGCCGCCTAGAATGATTTGCTTGTAACTTACACAAAACTTAATGGATTCTTCTAAAATCAGTTGAAAAATAATGTAGATTCATAGGAATTAAACATATAATGGAGGAGTGGAGGTTATATTCACAAAATGTGGCCATTCAAAGGCCTGAAACATAGAAAATGCAGAAAAATTAACATAAAACAGTGTTCATTGAGTTCTTGAATCATACATCATCCTCTGACCTGCCTCAAAGTTTGTGTGCTTCAAAAGCTTTAAATAGCCAAAAAAATTGCATAAACCAACTCTCCAATTACCTTCCCTTTCACATTCCTCCATTTTTACAATTTGTTGTATTTTTACAATTTTGCATTGACAACATTTTGTCAATTTGTGCAACTTTTACACTTTATGCCCAATGAACTTAAAATTACTAACAAGGACCTATTACATGATTAAAGTGGACATTTAGACCTTATTACAACATTATGACATCAAAATTAAATCAAATACTTGAAATTTCCTCATGGAGGCATATTTATGCTAGGGTGCACCTGCACCATTCTCTTGGCCAAATAAAACTTCCAAGTCCTCTTGGATCATTAAATACTCCTTGTAATCTTCTATGCCTTGCAACAACTTTCATCTTCACTTTTGGTTTGAGTTGGTCTATTCCAACTTGCTTCCATTTTTTCTTGCCACCTAGAATCTGCTTCTTCTTGCCCTAAAGTGTTACAATCTCCCTTTGTCCTTCTCCTATCTGCTACATCTTGATCTTCAAATTGTTCCCTATCTAAAGCATTAGCACAACAAAGAAATGATACATTATTTCTATAAAAATACCTCCATCTTTCTTCAAATCTTTGTAAATCTCCAAGACCAATTCATCCTTGATCTTATCTTCCTCCAATCTTGACATCAACTAAATATCTTCTTCCTCTAAAATTAGGTCCTTTATCTCTACTTCACCTTTGTCTTCATGCTTGCGAATAGTTGCAATGCCTTGGTCTTCTTCATCCTTGAATTCTTCTTCTGCATCTTCAAATGCTTCTTCCTCTTTTATCTTCATTTGTCTTCTCCTCTTGACTATCTTCTTAATGGTCCATACCATCTTCCTTTTTACTATCAAATGCCAACTTTGTGCTTGTCTAAGCAACTACTCCATCTCCTTTTGGAAATTCATTTCCACTCTTTCAATGGCTTGCGTATATTCTGCTACCTCTCTATCAAAATTCTCTTGCCTCTTTCTCTCTTTTCTTCTTTCCTCTACAAATCCATCTTCTCTTTACTCAAGCAAGTCTCTCCTTGCTTCCACTTCACTTTGCCTCACCTAGGTCTTTCCACTTTTCATCTACCTAGTCTCTTGACCACCAGGTTATCTCTTCAACCTACACAACACACACACAACCACAAACACATAAACTCTCTTTCTTTTCCCAGACCTTCTGAGATTTGATACCATACTGATGACAATGCAAGGGTGAAAAAACTCAACTAGCCATGTTTTAAGCAACAACTCATATCACTAAACCAAAGAACTTCTCTTTTGGGGCAACTTATATTCCCAAAAAAACTTGTACCAAAACAAAGATTAAAGAACAAAACCATATCTTGATTCTTAGAAACACTTTAAATAGCCTTAAAATGATTAACCCTAACCCATTTACCATCTTAAACAACTCAAATGTAAGAACTTTCAAAAGTGGACTATCCCAACCAGCCACTATGCCCATTTAGGCCACATGACCAAGAAAATCCAACTTCTCAAGCCCATTTCACTTTACCCAAGGCATAAAAATGTGAAAAAATACCTGCACAAACATATTATACCATTCCCCATTCTTTATACATGATATTTCAACAAACACTAACTTTAAACCTTCAATTTTGATTCCAATGTATGACTGTCATAAAACTACCATGCATAGATCAATGTACAAATGGAAACAAAACCATTTAATCCACCAAAAATTATCTTGAGAGGACTCTAAATACACCAACAAAACCTTTTAGAATATTTCCACCCAAGTATAATGCCATTTACTTCATCAAAACACAAAATATTCACTGATCTTTGTCAATTACCAAATTTTTATGCAAAAACAGACCTAGGGAATCATCAATTCAATTGCTAGGCTTTCTCTCTCAGTCTGAAACTTTGGAAAATAAAATATTATGCAAAAAGAAACCTTTTCTCCAAAAACTAGAATTTCCCATCGAGTAAAATGGGAGAAACACAAATTTCTTACCCTCTAGTTACCCTAGATTAGGGTTTTAGCCGCCTAGAATGATTTGCTTGTAACTTACACAAAACTTAATGGATTCTTCTGAAATAAATTGAAAAATAATTTAGATTCACAAGGCTTAAACATAAAATGGAGGATTGGAGGTTATATGTATAGAATGTGGCCATACAAAGGCCTGAAACACATAAAATGCAGAAAAATTAATAGAAAACAATGTTCTTCATTGAGTTTTTGAATCATACATCATCCTCCAACTTTCCTTGAAGTTTGTGATGCTTTAAAAGGATTTAAATTAAAAAAAACAATGCATAAACCAACTCTCCAACTAATTGACCTTTCACATTCTCCTATTTTTACTATTTGTTGCATTTTTACAATTTTGCATTGACAACATTTTGTCAATTTGTGCAACTTTTACACTTTATGCCCAATGAACTTAAAATTACTAACAAGGAACTATTACATGATTAAAGTGTCCATTTAGACTTTATTACAACATTATTACATCAAACTTAAATCAAAAACTTAAGTTGCCTCATGGAGGCATATTCATGCTAGGGTGCACTTGCACCACAAACCTCAATGGTACAACAAATGTGAGTAATGCCCAATCTAAATTTTGGAACACCTTTCCCTATGGTAAACTTAAATCACAATAAAAAATTACAAATCTATGAAAAAAACAATCAATACATGAGTTTTCAATAAAAAGACATTATCCCATCTAATCCATACATGCCAAATGTAAATAGACCAAGTGCAAACTTATCAAACATTAGCGTATCAAATACACAATTGGTGAACTATGGGATAGATATGTTTGCAATTCAAACCAAGGTTGTTCAAAATCCAAGCAATATATTGAAAACTCAATGTATTGATCTAAGTCAAGGTAACCTCATGCAAAATCAAAGTTACCTGAATCAAAGCAATATGTTTCCCAACCACAACAATGTTCCATGTCAACTTATAATGCAAAATATAAACATCATCCCAAATCAAAATATTGTCCAAAATCAATTTGTGCATGATCCCATACAAATACCACAAGTGTATAGTCCAAATTTTCTTGACCAACAACCAATTCAACTATATCAAGGGTGTCAAGATCAAAATCAAGAATTTTTTTTGTGAAATCAAATTGCTATACTTAGAAAATTTGTTGATTCATATCACCAAGAGACATATCCACCCCAAAATCTACACATTCCCCATTGGTTAAACCATGTCATCAAAATATTGAGTTGTCTCCACAACCTTGTCAGGAAAAATATCCCTAATTTCAAGAGGTTGGATATCAAGATCAACAACATCAACAACATCAACAACAAGCCCAATCACCACAAGGTCAATTTCAACAAGTAAAAATATCACAAGGTAACAAAAGTGAATACACTTCTTTGGGAGAGCCAATTGAATATGCATTACACAAGCTCGTTAATGCAAAACTTATCACTCTTCCAAAATTAAGTGCTTTCAACTCTGTCATAAACTTCTATCGAAATAGGGGTAGAGCTTATTTTTAGTATCATAGAGAAAATATTCATAAAACATCAAATTGTATTCAACTCAAAAATATCATCCAAGACCTTATTGATCAACGAAAAATAACTATTGAGGACAATGATCAAGATTCAACCACTAATGATAGCAGTGACAATATCTCCACCACAACAATTGAGGATAATGCTCAAGGTTCAATCACTAATGATAGCAATGAAAATATCTCCACCGCAACTGTTAAGTACAATGATCAAGATCTATCCATCAAAAGAGCACCACTCCCCCTATGGGATGAAGGTTTAACAATGTCAATTGGATTTCATGTTTTCTTTAATTAGTTTATGCTCATTTTCATGTTTTCTCTTTGATTTGGTTAAAGAATCTCATAGGGAGTGTTTGATTTGGTTTCTAACATGTTTAACACTTGTTTGTTGATTAAAAATTGGACACTCATAATTTCTAAGTATACTTTAGTTGATTACTCTTCATATGTGCCATGTCTAGGCAGGGAGGGATCCATAGGACCGTTTAATAATAATTCAATGTATCTCTTAGCCTCATTCTTAGAAATTTCATATCCAAGGGGCTCAATCCATATTGTGCTGGGTTCAACCACCTCTATTATGCATTCATCAGTGGATATAAGAAAGTTTATTTCATTAGCATACTTCTCCACTAAACTTTTAGGAATTATTTCTTTGTCATACATGTTCTTTTGGAATAGTACAAAAAATGCAGTCAATGCATTATCCTGGTCTTTACAATCTCCAATATTTTTTAAATAATCATAAAATTTGGCATGCCACCGATCTGCTTTCATCCCATACAATGTCTCTTCTTTTGGGTAGCTCCCTCAAAATGTAAAATAACAAGTATACAATTAGAGTTCCAAATTTGAAGGCATACTTCTTCACTTTAGTTTGATTCAAGTTATCTAGAAGCCACTACCAAAGCAACTCACATAAATCATAATCCTTCCCATTCACTACCATATCATGGGAAACATAGATTATATTCATAGATACAAAGTTCTCCCTATTGGTGAAGTAGAGTTTGTGGCCAATCATGATTGATGCATAATTCACAACAAGATTGGTAATAGGTTTAGTTGTTAATGCTCTTCTATCAAATGTAGCACTAGTTAGCTACATAACCACATTATTCTTTATATACTTTAGCATTGGTATGGGTCTGGTATCACACAATCCAATTACAACCTTAATTACATCTTTAGAGATTAATCTGGGCATATCCATCCACATGAATTTGTCATGAATTCTACTCAAAGGATATCCTCACATATTTTTCATCCAAATCATTGCTTAAATTAGGGAACTAGTTCCAAATATCTAGCCTCTTTCACACTAGGTTTACATATTCTGGTTTTACCAAAAAGCCATCTCTAGTCAGCTCATTAGACCATTGAGTTTTAAGTGCTTGGTGATCGTACTCATCCAATTTTCCATGTATATAGATTCTTGTGTCCTTAATGGGAAAAACCTTAATTAGGATCTTTGAAAATGCACCGACGGGGTAATTGTCAAAAACTTTCCATGAAAACCTCTTAAACTTGGGTCTAGGTTAGTGATCTCAACTACGATCGGTGTAGCCATTATAACCTCAATTCTATCTCAAATGCTTATGAAATCACTTCTACTACAAACCCGCAAAGCACAAATAGCTGTAAATACCTTTTACACGTACAATGAGAACTAGGGTTTGAATCAATTTGCTTCAAATCACCTTCAATTCTCCTTCAAATCGCTCTGCTCTCTTTTAAATATGAAAAAGTTATTTAAAATGACTTAGAATTACACTTTATACCTTACCAATCTGCCCTAATTTCACTGATACATTGTAGACCCTAAAATGTTCCACAATTCTTTATTTGCATATTTTCTACCGGTTTCTTTTCCAAAATCTTGAGAATATCATTTTACACCATATATCTTCATGTCACTACTTGACACCTCATATTTCTATGGGGTTGTTATATTTCTCTATTATTGCTCCCCCTAAGCCCATGTTTTGGTTTAGTTTTCAAAAGAATTATCTACACTATATGGAGGTACAAATGCATTTGATTCATCCTTGTTCTCAAGTTCTTTCTTTTTCTATATCTTCTCCATTTCCTTCTTGAATTCAGTAGGATCAACTTTGTTCACAGGTTTATTCCTCTATTCTAGCTTAGTCTACCTTCCATTCTTGCTTATTTAAAATCTTAAAATGTGTCCAGGTTTGTTGCACTTGTAACATACAATATTTTTTTGACCAAACTGACTTCAATTTAATCTTGATCTGCACTGGTTAGCCTTATGTCCAAATATATTGCATGTGTAATAGTATCCATTGAAATATTGAAACATTCTACCAATATTAAATCTATTCATCATCTGATTTCTACACTTAGTAGCTTTATGTCCAAATTTCTTGCATGCAAAACATTGTCCAAAAAAGGATCCAACATTCTGATTCATTATACTTCTACATTCTATAGTCTTATGTCCAAATTTATTGCATGAAAAATAAACACCATTGAAAGATGGGTACCTTTGAGAATTTGGTTGTCTGATAGGAGGTCTTCTAGTATTGCTTATTTGATTTTTGATCTGTCTACTATTGCCTTGAGTTTAATTTTGATTGTCAACCTTGTTAGGAGTCCGATTTTCCTTTGAACTTTGTCCTTGTTCAAGTCCCAAACCACCTTTATCCTTAGAGGATTTTTGAATTGCAATCAGTTCATCAAGCATTATAGTACTTGTTTTGAATTTGTCCTCATTAGCTCTTGCTTTCTCCAGATATGATGTCAGGGTTACCACTTGTTCAAATTTTGTGCATTCATTAGTATTCCTTTGTATAGTGATATTCAGACAATCCTCAATTCTATTCTTTTCTTCCACTTGCACTTTCAGTTTGATGATATCTCCATTTTCCTTCTTCAACTGTTCATTAACTTCTCTATGTCTTTCTCTAAACTTCTTGATTTGTTCTCTCAACTTTTTGATGCATTCATTTGCTTCCCCTAGGAATTCCTTTAGATTTATTTTTCACTTTCAACTCTTTTAAGATCTTCAAGAGAAACTTTAAGTTATTCTTTGTCAAACATGCAGTCACATTCTTCATATTCAATTGCAAAAATTTCTTCCATAGGAACATGCCACCTTTTATTATCCATGTGTTCAAGCTCCAAGATCTTCCTCAAGTTTTTAGGCTTTCAAAAGGAACTAGGCTCTGATTCCAATTGTTGAACACCCAAAACATTGAGAGGGGGGATGAATCAATATTCTATTAAACCATTTAATCATAATCCAAACAATAATAAAAACATATCTAACTGCACCTATAAATTTAAATATGAAAGAGATCACAAGAACACACAACACATGAACAACAAGATTTTTATGTGGAAAAACCAAAAAGGGAAAAACTACGGTGAGGATTAGCTCACAATATATTATAATTGTTTATAAGATATTATAGGGGTTCACTGCCAGGACTCACTATCCTTATTAGGTTCACAACCAGAAATAGATAAAAAACAAAAGTAGTTACACAACCAAAGTGTGAACTGATGTAAAGTGCACCTTCCTTGTGTTGAATTCAGTTCCTTTAAAGCTCTAAATATAAAATACTACTCTGCTTAGTAGTCACTCAACATTCATAGCAATCATGCCCTTATATTGATCTCACACATAAAAATTCACAAGTTTACACAATATTAGATCTCGCACACATCACATTACATTATTATTTCTCTTATGTATGTATACAACTCAAAAAAATTTCACATATATACCATATTACATCCGCATACATCAATTAGGTCAGCCTAATTGGATGTAGTCCTATTTAATTCAAAATCACTTTTTCAACTTTATACTTGAAAAAAATATTCTTTGTGCTCAAATCAAACTTGCAATACTTGATTTAGGTTTCCATGGATCTAAAATAGATCCCCTTAATATCTGAAATACTTATTGATCTTCATAGCACATATTCAGGTATTAGGTTGGCTAGGAATTAGACCTAATCATAAAATAAACCAATCTATCCAACACCAATCATCCATATGATCATATAAGCACATGCCATTTGGAATGTATGTAGTATTGATTCCTATAAACCATCTCCCAAAATTTCTAAGTTTGATTCCAAACATCAGAGGAATGCGGACCAGATTACGCATACCATCTTGCACTGTATAATCCAAAAAACTATATGTCGATCTTCTATCATTTGTAACTTTCAGCTTGTTCATCCAAAATTTCTGAAAACTTTATCATATATGTATTTAGTAGTTCTAAATAACATACTATAACCTCATAAGCTGATCTTATAACACAAGCAATTTCATACCAAATTACCAAATCAAGGTGTCACCAAAACTATTTACTGAATTAGACAAAACTGTCAAAAAACAATGTTGGCATCAATGACAACAATTCAAAGGGTTTCTTCTTTATTCCTCCAACAAAAGTATATCCTTTTGGCTTAGTGACTTGGTAACAATAAATGAAAACTATTATTATTCCTTTGTTGATGAATCACTTGACCATTTTATTTGGTCGTATGATTAATAGTATGTAGAAAATGCATAATATCAATAAAAATCTTGTTATGATATGAATAAAAAATATTATTTTGTTGGTCTTTGTGATAGAGCATGTTATGCTAGGTTATTGAGTAAAATAATTGGATTACGTTCTAAATTGTAAGTTCCAAAATTTATTGATTTTATGGTATTACATATGCATATATATAATTATATATGTATATGCAAATGTGTTGGCCAGTATACCATTTTTGGGTATAAACTAAAACGACCATATGTTCATAAGTTAAGATATATACATACATACATACATATGTATGTGTGTATGTATGTATATCTATATATATATATACATACATACACATATACATATGTATGTATGTATGTATATTTATACATACATACATACATATATATACATATGTATACACATATATAGATACATGTATACATATTTGTGTACATATATAAATAAATATATACAAATATATGTATATATGTATATGTATTATATATACATATATAAATATTGCATATACATATATATACATATACATATATGCACATATATATGTATATATATTTATAAACATGTAAACATATATAGCATCAAAACAATATTTTAGAGTATTTGAAATTTCTAATGAGAACTTGGTTATCTTGTTTGAATCATGTCTATTGATCATGGTGGTAGGAGAATTAAATATCAAATTATAAGACAAAGAGATAGGATTATGAGGATTGTAATGTTATCAAAATTTGTGTTTTTCATTCAAATTGGTGAAATGATAATTATATAGGTTTATATAAAACTACTAATAGAATTTCATTTTGTCAATAAATAGTTTGAGAAAAAGGTGCGTGAATATAAAACATATTATATTATGATGTGTAATATATATTATTAAATTTTTTTGGCCAAAGTAATGTAAAACCACTACTTGCATTATCGGTTCACTATGATTAAAGTTGCAAATTAATAGAATATATCATACTTAGCTAGAAGGTATCTAGATTTTTATGATAGATTATTTGTATTAGTACACAACACTAGTTCTCATATGACATGATTAGCATGGAGTATCTTGAATCTACTACTCTCATGAAAGTTAGGGCCACTTCTTGGTGGAAGGTGTGTGGGGGACCGCTTATATGTGGTTGGAGGAAAAATACTTGGGTGATGATCTCCCTCTTGTAGTTGAAAATGTCAAACATTGGATTTGAGAGATAATTTCAAAAATTCAAATTGATTGTATTTTAATTATTCATTTCAATAGAAAGATGTTTAATGAATCTATGTACCAATTCTAAAATCAAAAACTATTTAAAAAATAGTTGTGTAATTTTGACTTTAATGGAAAATATTTATCATGTCTTTAATGGATAATGAATGATGATTCTTTCTCATAAAGAAATATCTTTGTGTATAGGAGTGAATTTTCACCCCTTATGCAAATTCCCCTTTTACCCTTCCTCACTTTAGAAAAAAAAATTCAAAGGCTAAAATCCACATAAGCCTATTGCCTTCATTCCACTTGGTGTCTGCTTTGTGCGTCGACAGAGGAATAACTGTTAGGGATGCCCACACGGTGTGCTTACATCCCTAGTAGATTCCTACATTTGGATCCTGTGGAGGCATTACACTTCCCATTGGAGGTCGATTTGTAATTCCCTCTTTGACTAACCAACCTGAATATGACCATTTTCTTCATTTTCTCCTTCAAATTCACTCTTCTTCTTTCATGCATTTCAACTTCTTCACAAGTCCAAGCAAGCTTCTAAGCATTCAATTCATCTCTCCAAGCCATTCTCTAAGCATCCTACACAAATTTTCTTGCAACCATCACTCTTGAGCAACACTTTTCACTCCATAGCAACAACAAAAGTACTCCATCAACTCCATAGAGCAAGTGTGGAACAACACCATTGCAGCACGGGATTGAGTCCTCTCATTTTCTCCTCCATTAGCTAGTGAGCTCTTGGAGGAGGAGGTAAGATTTCTACTCCTCTCCTCTACAATTTGGTTGGGTAGCACCTTACTATTTTGTAGTGTTTTTGTGTTCTTACTTCATTTCCTTCTTTATCATATATTTCTCCATTGTTGCAAACTTGGTTGTCCATGGGGTGGAAACACCAAAATGGGGGTCTGACTGAGGTAGGCCCCTATACAGCCCCAAAAAATTTCCCCCTTCCTTGTTTGTAGGTGGATGTGCATTTGGAGCTAGTTGGTGAACAAATAACTTTGTGAGATCATTCTTTCCACCCTAAGTCTTGTGTATTTACTTTATCATATTCGTTCATATCTTGCTTACTTCATACCTTTGTTTTGAACCTTTGGAAGTGATTAGCTAGGTCGTTAGTCTATTTTATAATGGTTAACCTTATCTTTTTGGTCCTCTAGCCATATAGATGCCAGTGCACCTGAGAGACACCAACGTGCTATGTTGTCATCCTGGAACCACACTTTCATCCTCGAGCAGAGAGCTTCCTGAGGCACAGTGTTGAACCCAAAAATTGGATCACCTAGCCCCATCTCAAATCTTGGGTGTGTAGAGTGGTTGAAGGACCTCATAGTCCTGATCATTCCCATCCCTTATTTCAAAACACCCCTTTAAGCTAAGGTTAGTTAGGGAATCCTTCTACTCTTGGCTCTCTATGACCTAGGGCCTTGAACGTGGTTGGTCCCCCTCTCTTACATTTTTGGTGAACCTAACATGAACCATTTTGTTTTTATTCTACAATATTGAAATTTCCTTTCTTCATATCCTAGGAGTGTTGTAGATGTGAGTGTTGTGAGGCTTTTTCCTTACAACCCAACCTGGGACCCCTAGTAGGCATAGTTGGGGGTTCTGAAGGTGTTGCATAATGAAACCTTAATTGGGTCACCATCTTATCCTTTAACCTTTAGGGACTCTGTGAAAGTATCATCTAGTGTGCACAATGGCATCTTTCCTAGATCAACCTATCCCCTCTATGCAGCCTATGAGCAGTGGTGCTAGCATAATTCACCTCACAGGACCTACCAATGGGTTTTAATAGGAAACAATCTCATCTCTACATCTCTATGTGGATCAACAAAAACATTGTGGCAAGTGTTCTCATTGATTTGACGTCTCAAGTAAAAATTATAACTAAGGAGATCATGCTAATCAAATTTTTGCACAAAGATGGGTACGATGCACCTGTGAGCACCATCCGCATGAATGATAAACTTTTCGTACCCCCTTTGGGTGGTATTGTCTTGTCGATTTTGGTTGGACCTAAATTTGTGAAGCTTCTATTCGACATAATCCTTGGGTCTAAAATATTTATAGTAAAGTTGGGTATCCCTTGGTTAGTTGCTATGAATATGGTGCCTTCAGTCATGCATAAATGTTTAAAATTTATCCATGAGAGTTTTATGCATGTGATTTATGACACCAGTTATAAACCACTGGTTGATTGTGGTAGCTACTCTTTGGATTACTCTTGGCTTGCGCCCATTGGTCCTCTCCCACCTAGGATGAACCTCTTGCATTGAACATATCAAAATTATAAGAAAGGGTGCCTAAGGCCAAAAGTGAGATACCCTTTGTCGCCTTATGCTTTTTCACATAGGACTTGCCTAAAAGCTGATAGTGATGCTGCTAAGGAATGTAGAAGGGAAGAAGAGAAGCAGTCTCAAGATCCTCCTTCTTCCTCTTTCGTTGTTCAACCTAACCCTTCCTCTCACCCTGTTGAGGCACCATTATATTCTGTTATGCATTTGTGAGAGAATCCAATGGTTCTCACTTGGCAAAAGCCCAAGCATACTGCATTTGAACTTCCTTTTTTTCCCATGGATCCTAGGCCCATTTGGTGTAATAAGAAGAAAAGTCTTCGTGGGGAATCCTCTATGTCTCGACCTCCATGGCCTCCTACCGCTCCTACTCCCAAAGTGGTAAATAGGAAGAGGCCCACTGCTGAGGCACTTGAACCAACTCCCCCTGATGTTTATCAATCTACTCCTCTTGCTACCATTCAGGAGTCTGTTCCTTTTCCAAAAATGGCTATAATGGACACTCCCATGGATGAGGAGGAGCCTTCTATTCTTTGTAGCTTTCAGCCTCTTTCTCAAAGAGTCACAAAAAGTTCCTTACACATGAGCACAAGCATTTGCGAAAGGATCTCATGGATGAGCAAGTTGCCTTATAGAGGAAGGAAGAGGAGATGACTGCCCCTGTATCAGGGCCTCCTGATTCGTTCTCCTCTCTCCTCCCCTCTGCTTCCATTCAAACTAGATCTGCATCACTTTCGGCTTCCATTATGAGTACGAATGTGCTTGACCTTAAAAAAGTGTATGTGTTCATCACTCCTTCGATGGAGTCACCTTTGTTGATGTCCCTTCTGGATGTTTCGCCTTTCCCAAAACCTATAGATATGATGAACACTTCGGTGGTGTCTACTGCAGTTTTCTCTGCCTCATCTTCCTACGCACCTCTTGCCTCATCTGTGGGGAGTTCACCTCCTCCAACAAAGTAGAAGGCAGAGATTGGTCCTTCTAGTAATGGAGGATGTAAGAGGATCCCACCTTCTTCGAAAGGTGGTCCTATGCTGACTTGTTCTATCCTAGTGATGAAATATGTATTGGCTTCCCCTGAGTTCATCACTGCTCTCGAGTCACTCGACAAGCCTAGAGGTAAATCTTCAGCATAGCATTCCCCGTCTATTGAGGTGAAACATGGAACTATTGTTAAGTGCATGTTTAACTCTTTGGACGAGGTTCTAGCCTTGTCGATGATCTTCACATTGAAGTCACTGACCTTAGCTCCATAAGAGCTTGGTGGAGAGGACCTTGTGGGGCCCTCTTCCTTAGCCCTTTTTGTAGGAGGGTCAGATGCTCCTCCTCTTAAAATTCCACCACTACAGGCTCATCCTCCTTCCCCCTACGATAATCTAGAGTAGGAAGTGAATGACCTCTTGTTTGATCAGTGTTAGGGAGAGACCCCTTCTTTATCTTTAGATTAGATGTGTGTGTTTGTTGTGATGTGTTCCCCTGTGATCATGTTATATGTTCCTGGATGACCCTTGTCACCCCTATTGGTGCTTAGATATAGGCATGGTTTTTGTGTCGTAAATCTTCCTCTATTTGTATTATCATTCTTTCATGTTTATGACTTGATTTTTGATAAATTGGTGACGACGCAAAGCATTGGGGGCATTTAGGCTTCCCTTCCATGTTGACCCAATTTTTTTATTTTTACTTTGTCTTCTCATGCATTCTTCACATGGTCTGATATAGTAGGGGGTTGATGATAGTTTATTTTATGTACTATTACTATACATATATATATATATATATATATATATATATATATATATATATATATATATATGTTTATGAGTAGTTATGACTTTGAAATATCAGGCTACCCCTGTGCCATTTGTTTGTGTTTTCTTTTCTCCTTTTCTTTTCCTTTATCTTTCTCTCTTCTTTGCTTGAGTTGTCCCTCTCATGTGTGACAACGACAATTCTATAACACTTCAATTTTTAGAAAGCACATTTGTTGCCAACAAATCTTTTCTCAAGAATATTCACAAACTCCTTTTCCAGGATCACATTCTCAACTTGAGACCCTAATGGAACATGTTTTCTTCATCATGGATTCGTAAAGAAAGAACTTGAGAACCTTCCTACAAAGTGGGAACAACTTTGATCTTCCCCTCACATGGGGGAATATTCTTCCTTTTGAATTCCTTGATGAACTGAACATCTTTCAAAAGGATTCCTTGATGATGAATCGATTCAAGAAAGAAAACACTAACTTTCGAATAGTGTATTCCTTGAGTGGGCCCCTTCTTCATTCCAGGGTTCACAAGGGACCCCTTTGAAAGGTTTCCAACTTGTTGATGGTATGAGCGACTGTACACTTACTTTCGTACATGGCCGATTCTTGACATGTTCTATTTGTGGGTAAACATGTTACTTTATAGGTGCACTAGTGAAGCCACTTTCTGACTCTATGGAGTCCCCTTCCTTTGGTTTCCTCCATGTGAGAGATTTTTGGGGATACCTCCCTATAGGTTTGTGGGCTTGTAGGGCACCTCTTCTGAGCTTCCTCCATATGAGAGATCTTGGGGGTGGCTCCCCTACAGGTCTGTGGGTCTGTAAGGATCTTTCTTTGGGTTTCCTTCATGTGAGAGATCTTGAAAGACAGCTTCCCTGTAGGTCTGCAAGTTTGTAGGGCACTTTCCTAGCTTCCTTCATGTGAGAGATCTTGGGGGATGCTTCCTTATAGGTCTGTGGGTCTATAAGGAACTTTTCTAGGTATCCTCCATGTGAGAGATATTGGGGGACACCTTCCTTGTAGGTCTATGAGCCTGTGAGGTGCTTTCTTGTCAAGGCCTCCTTCATGTGAGAGATCTTGGGGATTGCCTCCTTGCAGGTCTATGGGCCTGTAGGAAACTTTCATTCTTTAGCTTCATAATTCTGTGGGGCTATGAAGCCCGTTACTTATCTGGCACTCTCAAGTTCACCATATCACAGTCCACTTCCTTGATGGTTCAGGTATATATTTCTAACTCTACTACTTCTTTGATCTAATTTACTGAAGCGCTCATCAGTATTCATGCTCACTAAAGTGGGGGAAAAATGTATTGGAGTGAATTTTCACCCCTTATGCAAATTCCCCTTTTACCCTTCCTCACTTTAGAAAACCAAATTCGAAGGCTAAAATCCACATAAGCCCATTTCCTTCATTCCACTTAGCATCTGCTTTCTGTGTCAAAAAAAGAATAACTATTGAGGCTTCGCATGCAACACACTTACATCCTTGGAAGATTCCTATGTCTCGAGCCTATAGAGGCATTACACTTCCCATTATTGGTCCATTTGTAATGCCCTCTTCGACTAACCGACCCAAATATGATTGTTTTCTTCATTCTCTCCTTCAAATTCACTCTTCTTTCATCCATTTCAACTTCTTCACAAGTCCAAGAAAGCTTCTAAGCATTCAATTCATATATTCAAGCCATTCTCTAAGAATCCTACATAGCTTTTCTTGCATCCATCACTCTCAAGCAACACTTTGCACTCCATAGAAACAACAATAGTACTCTATCAACTCCGTAGAGCAAGTGTGGAACAACACCATTGCAGCAGGGGCTTGAGTCTTCTCATTTTCTCCTCCATTAGCTAGTGAGCTCTTGGAGGAGGTGGTAAGCTTTGTACTCCTCCCCTCTACAATTTGGTTGGGTAGCACCTTATTATTTTGTAGTTTTTTTGTGTTCTTTACTTCATTTCCTTCTTTATCATATATTTCTCCATTGTTGCAAACTTGGCAGTTCGTGGAGGTGGAAACACCAAAATGGGGGTCTGACTAAGGCAGGCCCCTATACAGCCCCAAAAAATTTCCCCCTTCCTTGTGTGAAAGTGGATGTGCATTTGGAGCTAGCTGGAGAACGAATACCTTTGTGAGATCATTCTTGCCACCCTAATTCTTGTGTATTTACTTTATCATATTTTTTCATATCTTGTCTACTTCATAGCTTTGTTTTTTTCCCTTTGGAAGTGATTAGCTAGGTTGTTAGTCTATTTTCTAGTGGTTAACCTTGTCTTTTTGGTCCTCTAGCCGTACAGACGCCAGGGTACCTGAGAGACACCAACGTGTCGTGCTATCATCCTGAAAGCACGCTTTCGTCCTCCAGAAGAGAGCTTCTTGAGGCATAGTGTTGAACCCAAAAATCAGCTTGCCTAACCCCGTCTCGAATCTTGGGTATGTAGAGTGGTTGGAGGACCTCATAGTCCTCATCATTATCCCTTATTTCAAAACACCCCTTTAAGTTGAGGTAAGTTAGGGAAACCTTTCGCTCTTGGCTCTTTGTGACCTGGGGCCTTGAACGTGGTTGGTCCCCCTCTCTTACACTTTGATGTTTGAGAAGAAATATAAATGAAAATGATGTAATCATATCTATGTTAATACATTCTTCAATTACTAGTGTGATAAATATATTGCTCCAAAAAAAATTACTTGGTTTTGTTTAGAATAATAAACATGTTGGGTTTGTTACATGTATCAGAGCATGGTTCAAACACAAGGGCCTATGAGCCTACTATGATTTTTTTTTCGATGACATAAATATTTGTCTATATTGAATACAAAAATGGGTGGATCAAAGATTGGGAGAAAGAGAGGAAAATCTAAGAAATCAAAGAAAACTCAACTAAAAGTTAAAATTGAGAATAATTTGAGCTACATAGGAGAAGCTTGGTTTTATGATTCTATAACCCTTGTTGATTCTCTTAATTGTATTAAATTAGAAAGGGGAATATGAATTGAAAAAACTAATGCTATTCCTATTCAATCTAGGAAAACTTTTGTGGTTTGTAACATTACTTTTGGGCGTGGTCACAATGTGCTAGTGTTAGGAAAGGAAGTGATTGAGGAGTACTTGCGAGTACATCCACCTTCTGAATTTGTGTTGCTAGATTATGATGATGAGGAGGATCTAGAAGAAATTACTCTCTCAAATAGTGATGTGTAATGTGAGAAAAACCTAATATAAATATATGTGTAAATCCAATATTATGAATAAAGTTTCCATGTGTTTGATTAATTTTTCAATTATGGGTGCAAATCATGAATTATTTTTCTCAAAGATTTATTCTTAAGTAAATGTTTGTAATTCAAGTAAATATAGAATATATTGAATAAAATAATAAGCATGATGACCTACTATTAAACAGGTGCAGGACAACTGAGAGGGGGGGTGAATCAGTTGTCACACAGTTTTAAACTTAAGAACTTTATCACTCATCAATTCATTAACCACAAGTTATTATGTTATTAAACATAAGCATGAATCACAGATAACAAAAAGTAAATCAACACAATGAAGACCATATTTTTACATGGAAAACCCAATAAGGGAAAAACCACAGTGAGGGTTAACTCACACTATATAGTATTTTAAAAAGAGGATCACTACCTAAAGAAGGAATCACTGTCCAAGTACAAAGGCTCACTGCCTACAAAAGGAATCATTGTCCAATAGGGAAGCTCACTACCTACAAAAGATTATACAAAAATAAATTAAGGCTTTGTAGTCCAAAATGAATTGGTAAGATGCACCTATCATGTATTGATACAGTTCCGATGATGCTCAAAATTTACACCATTCACTCTTCGCTCACCAACTGCTACCTTTTTTATCACAACTTCTTCACACAACTTACATATATTCATCCATTGAATTCACGCTTACTTAAACTATTTACCATTCATGCATATATATATATCTGATCATCATCATAAACATCAATTAGGTCAGGCTAATTAGATGCAAATTATTGCAAAAGATTCAACTGTTGGCTCCACAAAATATTTTCAAAAAGTAATTTGACCATTAACACGATACAATATGCTAGCCCAAACCATACAATAGATGACGCTTAAAATTTTCATATCATATCAAAATTATCTTAACAAGTCAGCCAGGAATAGACTTCAACACAAGTAACCATTCTGTTGGTTGCCATAATGCCGTATGAACACTGGAGCACATAATATTTTGAATGTGCATGCCTTTAACATCCATTAGTAGTTTCCCAAAACCATAATTAGCAATTGTCAACCATAGAGAAATGTGGAGTAGAATACCAGAGGAATAACCAAAAATACTAGATCAGCCACTAGAGAAGATAAGACAAACATACGCACTAGTTTAGAGTACCAGACCAAACTACCAACATGGTGACATCGAAACTACCAACACTATTGAATTTGGCTCCATTTTTCAACGACTGTTCATTGGTTGTTCGACAAATCTTTGTCAAAAACGCGACGAAATGGAAAAAATATTTGCGTCGCTATTTTTTTATCGAAAGGCCGATGACAAATTAAACGTCAAAATAATGGAAAAGAATCATCATTCGTTGGCATCGTGAAATGGCTCATACTTTTGACGGAATATCAACGAACACTTCGTGTATCCACCGATGAATTACACAAGAGGTTTGTTGCCAGTTCGACAAAATGGGCAAGGAGTAGCATCAAAACAACACCAAAATTTTGTCAAATGTGCGACGAAATAGGAAAGTAGTAGCGTCAAAAAAAAAACCAAGAGGTCATCGACTTTGCGATGAAAATACCAAGGAGTATTGTCAGAAGAACACCAAAATTTCATTGAAAGTGCGACAAAATGGGCAAGGAGTAGCATGGAAACAACGCCAAAATTTCATTGAAATTGCGATGGAATGGGCAAGGAGTTACGACGAAACCTTCATCGAACCTTTCTATTGATTCGTCGGTGGTTTTCATCGAAATTGCGATGAAGCATCAATTTTTTTTAAAAAAAATATATTCGTGGAAATGTACCATTGCGGAGACTGACAACTCATCATACATATAGACTGCATATTGTTTTGATGCTTCAAACGATGCATTTCTTATATTGAAAAGTGCATTACCTTATTGAGCTTCTCTTTGTTTTGAGAATAGTTTAATATTCTCTACTTAACAGGGCCAACCACGTGACGGTGCAAGCTCATTTGGCCCCTCCCCACACATCATCACTCTCAATTCCCCATACCCAATCATATAACATTAATTCCATTTATTCATCCATTAATAACATATAACATTCATTCATCCATTAATAACATATAACATTCATTCATTAACATATAACATTCATTAATTAACATATTCACATTCATTCATTAACATATAATATTCATTCTTTCAGTTTTTACGTATTATCAAAAATATGGTTGTCATGATATGATTACAATAACTTTTTTTTTTGTTTCTTTTTGAAAGCTACATAAAGTTGAAGTGGAGTATCATTTTCTAAATCAATAGCTGTCCCCCCTTTAGTTGTTCTTCCCTCTTCTTGTGATCTTAATGTACGCCGAGTCATCTACTCATGACATGGACACCGCTACAAGGGAGGATCTGCTGCAATAAGAAAGAAATGTTAAACTAATATGTTTTATTATTATTGTTACAAGTATTTCATTAATTAAAAGAAAATTAGAGTGGTTCTCTTTACCTGATGGGTCCACATCATGTTCCTAAACTTTTGTTATAGACTCATGCTCAACATGTTGAACACCCTCTAAATCCTAATCTGCAGTTGAAACACGAAAGGTTACATTAATTAATACACCAATTGAAATTAAATATGTTTAAGAGAACATGAGGGTGGTCCCCTCTTTACTTGATGGGGCCACATCAGCCCTTGATCTTCTAGGCCTAATCATGCTCAACATTGATCAATACCGCATGCCTCTAAAGTTGAAACACAAAGGTTACATTAATTGGATACACCAATTGTAATTAAATATGTTTAAAAGAACTTTTAGAGTGGTCCTTCTTTACCTAATGG